>FIZU01007101.1:0-23760 GCA_900064475.1 Pseudococcus longispinus
TTTTTGCAGTCAAAACGTTTTTTTTTTTTTTTTTTTTTTTTTTTCATTTTCAAAACTATTGATCTTATAAATAGACCACCCTGTATAAACGTGAAAATGATATTTTTGCATTTTCAAGTTATTAAATCAGAAATGTCGAAAATACGAAAAAAAAATCTCGACATTGTGAAACACAATTTTTTCACTTTTATTCTGATTTTTAAGGGATTTGATATGAAATCATTTTTATGATATTAAAAAAAAATAATTCGACATTTTTTGGAATAAAAAAATGTATAAAATTCACTTTTTTGGGCTTAATTTTACCAAAGACTTGAAAATTAAGTATGTCTATGTATGTCTTATTTTTTGACGAATTATGAAGACCAGTGGTTGAAATAACATCAGAATTTTCCCTTAAATTAATTTATACCTACTTATGAATCGTTTTTTTGCAACTTCATTGGTCTGAAAACCGATTTGATTCGAACTTCAACATCCAAATATTCCAACACGAATGTTATAATTTCAAAAGATAAAAAAATTACACCCCCCCCCACTCCTCATCCAAATACATTATCACGATTAAAAAAATGGGTGTTTTTCGATGATTTCTCATTCTAGTCTATTTCCCCCTCGTATCGTTTTTATTCTCATATTCCCCGAACCTGTTTTTTCTCAACACTTGTGTACTGTACTTGTATTTGTATAATTTTCGTATCGTGTGACCGTGTTCAATCTTCATGTTTGTTTGTATATTTTGTGTACAGCCGGACGAAGCACTTTCGGACGACTTTCTGTTTCCTATGACCTCTCTTCGTTTGTCATACGCTTCGTCACCCGAAAGCGATTTAGAACAAAGTAGCGGCTTGTTGAACATGTCCAGCACATCCTTACCGCCTAGATTAGTTAAATGCTCAAGTGACCCGAGTATCGCAACTCAAGACGATACCACTGTACCTACGTATAACCCACCTCCACCTTATACACCGGCCTTATTCAAACAAGTTGGTATTACCTATTTAATAACAAATGTAAATAACAACTAGATAAAATAATGTATTTGATGTTGAATGATTTCAGACCGCTTATGAATTAAATCAAAATTTACGTTTACAAAACGAAAAATTCCCATATCTACCGTCAGCTGTGGGTTCTTCGAATGATGAAGTAAATGGCGTAAACGGTACACCGCCAGATTTACCACCTCGGATCGATCGAAACAGCAAACCAGTACGAACAGTTAATGGTCGATCAGCTCAAGAGAGATTATTTGGTAACGGTGGCTCGAAAGAACTTACAGAACCGCCGAATTATATCAACGCTACACCTCACAGGCTACCCAATGCTACATCCTTAGGAAGACATAATAGTAATGCTAATTCATCGACGAATATGAATAATAAAACGGTAAGGTCATACGTTGGTTCAATTCGAACGAGTTTTGGCGAGTTGAAAATTCACGAGGGTTTTGTTTTTGTGATTATAGAATAGTTACGATAGTGTGTCATCGTACGATAGTTATAATCAACGTTCCATACCGAATATTCACGAAGATCTCAAAACCTACAGCGATCGAGAACCGTATAGGTACACGAGATCTACTCAACAGCCCATCAAGCATAGCAATTCGGATGCGCATAGGCCGCAGAAACCGCCCGATTATCCTCATTACAGGTAACGTAATAATATGTGATGGGATATGTGTTGTGTAGCGAATTTCGTTCCTTATCCTGATTAATCTGTTGAATTAATGAATTGAAATGATCTCGATTTAATTTAATTGAAAGTAAGGATCGATTTTATAATTTCGTTAGAAATTATGGTTTTTAAGTAGGTACCTACTTGTCCAGTGTTATGTTGGTATTGAAAAATTTTGAAGTAGAGATTATACTAAATTCGGAATTTGTTATTATTAAAATTTATTATTGACTCTGCTGTCTGGACTCAGCCATAGTCTCGAAGTCCGAAATGAGCTGTCGACAACTCCTCCCCCTCCCATAGACGAGCGAATTGAATAAATAATTAATAAATACTTATTATAAACTTGTAGCTCATTTTGATGAACCGATTTCAAATTCTTGAGATGGAGATTATTTTAAAAATTTAAATTCCATACCAAAGCTCTCAAAAATACAACTTTTGTAACATTTTCAATGAATTTTTATGTAATTTTGAACCTCTATACACCGTTTTACGCATTTTTCACAATTTTTTTTCACAACATTTTCAATGATTTTTATGCAATTTTGAACAACTTTTATACGCTTTCAAGCATTTTTCATGACTTATTTACAACTTTTACAAAATTTTAGACAATTTCCACAACTTTTGCAGCATTTTCAATGATTTTTACGAAATTTTGAACAATTTTTACACCTTCAAGAATTTTTTACGACTTTTTCGACAATTTTTTCACAACTTTTACATTTTAGGCAATTTTTACGACTTTTACATCATTTTCAAAGATTTTTATGAAATTTTGAACAATTTTTGCACCCTCAAGCATTTTTTACGGCTTTACAGTAAAAAATTAGTAATTTTTCCAAAATTACGAAAAATTTGTGAAAGAGTGTAAAAAATGTTCAAAAATTATTAAAAATGTTCAAAAATCATTGAAAATGTTGCAAAAATCGTGTTATCATAAAAATGTCATAAAAAGGTGAAAAAGTCATAAAAAATTCATAAAAATTTGTTGTTGTAAAAGTGGCGAAAAAATTGTCAAAAATGTCCGAAATGTTGTAAAAATTGTCAGAAATATCATTGAAAAAATAATTGAAAATGTGGCAAATGTTGAAAAAAAAATCGTTAGAAATGTCTGAAACGTTGTAAAAATTGTAAAAAATATCATAAAAATCCTAGAAATTGTAGTAAAAAAAAAGTAGTGAAAAAATTTTCAAAAATTTTGGAAATGTAAAAATTGTCATAAATATCATTGAAAAAAATAATTGAAAATGTGGCAAATGTTTAAAAAAAAATCGTTAAAAATGTCTGAAACGTTGTAAAAATTGTAAAAAATATCATAAAAATCCTAGAAATTGCAATAAAAAAAAAGTAGTGAAAAAATTGTCAAAAATGTCGGAAAAGTTGTAACAATTGTCATAAATTCCATAAAAATCATTAAAAAGGCTGCAAAAATCGTCATAAAATGGTTGAAATTGTCATAAAAATGTCGTAAAAGTGGTGAAAAGGTCATAAAAAATTCATAAAAATTTGTTGTTGTAAAAGTGGCGAAAAAATTGTCAAAAATGTCCGAAATGTTGTAAAAATTGTCATAAATATCATTGAAAAAAATAATTGAAAATGTGGCAAATGTTTAAAAAAAAATCGTTAAAAATGTCTGAAACGTTCCAAAAATTGTAAAAAATATAAAAATCCTAGAAATTGTAGTAAAAAAAAAAGTAGTGAAAAAATTGTCAAAAATGTCTGAAAAGTTGTAACAATTGTCATAAATTCCATTAAAATCATTAAAAAGGCTGCAAAAATCGTCATAAAATGGTTGAAATTTTCATAAAAATGTCGTAAAAGCGGTGAAAAAGTCATAAAAAATTCATAAAAATTTGTTGTTGTAAAAGTGGCGAAAAAATTGTCAAAAATGTCCGAAATGTTGTAAAAATTGTCAAAAATAGCAGTTGTAAAAATTTTCAAAAATGTCTGAAAAGTTGTAATAATTGTCAAAAATCCCATAAAAACCATTGAACATGTTGCAAAAATCGTGAAAAAAAAATAGTTGAAGTTCTCATAAAAATGTCATAAAAGCGGTGAAAAAGTCATAAAACAATCATAAAAATTTGTTGTTGTAAAAGTAATGAAAAAATTGTCAAAAATATCCGAAATGTTGTAAAAATTGTCAGAAATATCATTGGAAAAATCGTTGAAAGTGTTTTAAAAAAATCGTTGAAAGTGTTTTAAAAAGATCGTTAGAAACGTCTGAAATGTTGTAAAAATTGTAAAAAATCTCATAAAAATCATTAAAAATGTTGCAAAAGCTGTGAAAAAGCCCCACAAAATGTAAAATTTTTCACGATTTTTGCTGATTTTTTGACAACGTTCACAACATTTCAGACATTTTATACGAATTTTTCGCTACTTTTTCTGTATTTTTAAGGATTTTATGTGAAATTTTGAATATTTATACGCCATTTTAAACATTTTTCACAAATTTTTCCACATTTTCAATGATTTTTACAAAATTTTGAACAACTTTTGCAACATTTTAGACAATTTTTATTACTTTTTTACGACTTATGCACCATGTTCAATGATTTTTATAAAATTTTGAACAATTTTGGGAGGGGGGGTGGTGTACGAAAGAAATTACATTTTTCTTCAGTTTTGATTTTCGAATTTTGAACTGAAGCATTTATTTAGAAATTTTCTCTGAAATGCTCAAACAATGATGCCAATAAAAAAACCTTTGACTGCAGAAATCTCAAAAACTAGGCCTCCTAGAAAAAAATTTACTCGTTTTGAGGAAAAAGGGAATTTCAAGCTCTACAATTTTGATTTTTAGGATTTTTTTCGTAGGACCCTTAGTTTGACAAGAAAATCCTTATTTATGGGAATTTTTTTAATTTTTAAAACCATCTACTTTTATATGGGCTAAATTTCGCATAAAAATGGATTTTCTGGCCAAACTAAGGGTCCTACGAAAAAAGCGATAAGAATCAAAATTGTAGAGCTTAAAATTCTCTTTCTGTTTGATGTGGTTCATTTTTTTTCTAGAAGGCTTACTTTTTGAGCTTTTTGCAATCAAAGTTTCTTTGTTTTTCATTTTCAAAACCATCGACCTTCTATGTGGGCCACCTTGTACATTGAAAAAAAATATTAGAAAAATCTCGATACTTTTTTCAATTTTTGTGGTAAAATAAAATCTGGGTCAATTTTTTCTGTAGGAATAAATACGATGCGTCATATTCATCACCGAAATAGTCAAATTATTTAAAATTTTAATCGATCTTAAAGTCTCAAGTGTCATCTATTTTGGAATCTGTTTCATTTCTATTCATTATTTCATCGGATTAATGAAAATTCCGCCTTTTCAATGTTATCTACACAAAATACTTGACGAATTAATTTAATTTTCCAGGATGATATACGTACCTAAAAAAACCTATTCCACATCCTTACCTAATCTTTTACCTAATACAAGATTTAAGTGTATGTTTAGTATGTTAGTTTAACCTCGTATTTGTTTGTACTGCAGACCACCCGGTTTGGTAGAATATGCCACAAATAAACCTTTACCACCACCCAAAGCTCCGCAATCGTATAAACCTGTACCGCCACCCAAACCCAAAAATTACAGACCTCCTAATCAACACGCTCAGCAATCTTCGCAGCCTTCGTACTTCCAGCATAGCACAATTAAAGAAATGAACGGATACCAGCACGCTAAATCGTACAGTATGGCTGATGCTACGTCTAATAATTATAGCACACATATACCTAATGGGGTAAGTTCATTGATCTTTTCATTCATAAATAAAATGATTATCGAATAAGTACAATATTTTACATTTTTTTATTATTTACAGATCACTTCGTCGCCTTCTAGTAAATATTCGATAGATAATTCAGATTCAAACGGTTTCGATTCCGGCCACGGAAGTAGTCTAGATCGTAGCACGTACGACCGAAGGACTGGCATGAGTAGCAACTCTTCGCAATATTATTACAACGTAGCACCTGCCAATAAACACCAACGTGAACTCAGTGGTCTCGATCTTACTCATAGAGAACAGAGAGGCAGTGCTTTTGAGCTATACAAGAAGCCCAGTGAACAAAGGAATATGCATTACCATATCGATCACAGCATTAGATAAATTTCTTTCATTTTATTATCTTAGACAGATTTTACTTATGTGCCAATATTTTTTTTTTTTTACTATAAGTATCTTTCATTAGTATAAATTTTTATACAAAGTATTTAAGAATCTATTACTTGAGAGGATATATATTTTTATTAATTGCGAATACGTATCGAATCAATATTATTTTTTATAGGTTCGTCATGAATCGAATATAGAAATTATGAGATTTTTTTATTAATAAAAATACCTACCTATGTTTTCAATTTATATATATTGTATGATAGAATTGATACCTATATAACTTACTTTTTTTTAATGTGTTCTATTTACTTGTTAACGATTACACGTGAATTTGTTTTGTATGTTTAACGAAACGTGAGTACATTGTATAATTTTTTTGTATTTTATGAAAATATAATTACGTTATTTTTACAAAATTTTCTTTCTGTTGTGTCTTTGGATTAGCGAAGGAGTGGAAATGTTTAATTTTTTTCAAAATAAAATTATAAAATTAATTGCAGAATTGCCTCAGAATTTAAGTGGTTTCTAAAAATTATCCTTATTTTTATTTTTTTTTTTTGAAATTTAATTGAACAAATCTGAATTCTTATCCAAATTATAAAATTGTAAATTATGCCACATTATTTTTATAGGCATATTTTTATTTCATAAAAATCGCGAATTCATAAATCCTATCGAACTTGCGCAAGTATTGGGATTGTCATCATTAACTCCGCCTATACGCGAATAAGGGGATAATGTAAATCTTTTTCGTTGATAGTCATGTATTAACTGTTCATCTTTTGATCGGATAAAAAAGATTCATTTCGTGATACATCGTCGTTGTAAATTAGGTACTCAATCGTGGAAAAATTTTTATGCAAAAATCAACAAGTTATTATGAATGCAGGTGTTGAAGTGACTGAGGTAAGATGATATTTTATTTCGTAATTTTTTTTTTAATTTCAATATCAATATTGTAAATTTTGAAGGTATTAATTTTCAAAAAATTTGGATCATTTTACGAAATTCAAATTATAAATGAAGCTTTGAAATTTTATTTGCTAATTTTCATCGAATTTATTGGAAATTTTATTTTGTTATTAAATTTTTTTTTGAATCTATGGCAATTTGAAATTCTGTTTTGAAATGAGGAATTTTTCATTTCAAGGTGATAATTTTTTTCGTTGGATTTTTTTTTTATTGTTCAAAACACTCATTACTTACCTAAAATTGATAGAAAAAATAGTATCGTCTAATCGTCTTCAACTCTTCATTTAAATAGGTAGCACTTTCCTTCAAAAAATTATACAAAATTAAATTTCCCAATGATGCCCAATCTTCACCTCTGAACTTGCATACAAATTTGTCCAAGATATTAATTTTTTGGGGATATTCCAAGCAAGAAATATAAACTTTCAGTGCCATATTTCCGCGTCCATTCTTTTGTGATGTCAAATATCCAAAAAAAAAAAATTCCAGAAGCATCGGTTTCCCAAAATTTGGACCAGTTTCATTGTTTTGTTCATTTTATCTATTTTAAGATCTTTGACGTGATTTTAATGACCAAAACTTGTAACGAAATATGCAAATAATTCGAATTTGGTGCTTTTAGTCTACAGCTACAGGGTGTTCAGGAAGTGGGCTGCTATGCCATATACGAAATTTGGATACAACAGGGTGCTACGAAAAAAAGAACTTCAGATGAAGATGTTGCCTATCTCAATTAAGTAAGGGGAAAATTTTATTTCGAAAAAAATCGAATCAATCATGATAAATGGTAAAACTTTCAAAATTGAACATTTTTTTTCATGCTTTTTTGCCCAACTTCGAAATGGAAGGGGCTATAAAAATGATTTGAAATGAAAAAACTCTAAAAAAAAATGCAATCTTGGGAATAAATAGTACTTTGAAAAATGAAAAAATTTGGTTACGTTCATTTTTTGCCTAAAATCAAAATTGAAGGCACCAAAAACATTGAAAATAAAAAAAGTAACAATTTTTGAATTTTTCGAGTGTTACAGCCCCTTCAATTTTGATCTTAGGCAAAAAATGAACATAAAAAATTGTTCATTTTATAAAGTATACTATTTATTCCCGCGATTGAATTTTTTTTAGAATTTTTTTATTTCAAATTATTTTTATAGCCCCTTCATTTTTGAAGTTAGACAAAAAATCGTGATTAATAAAAATTTGTTCAATTTTGAATTTATTACTCATTCCCTCATTCCCATGATTGATTTGATTTTTTTTGAAAAGAAATTTGCCCCTTAAATAATCGAGATAGGCAACATGTTCATCTTAAGTTTTTTTTTTTAGTCATACTCTGTTGTAAATCTCGCGTATGGCAGACGACTCCCGGAACTCCCTGTATTTTTCAATTTGAGAAAAGTCAAGTGAAACATCATCTAATCAATTTGATTGGTGGGGGGGGGGGGGGGTGAAGCTCCCTGGCAAAACTAGTAAGAAATTTACAAATAAGATATGTAGGTACTTTTCTAATTAAAAAAATTTCAGGGCTAAATTTTTTCAAATTTTACAATTCAATTTTTGCATCATTTTCTTTTTTTAATGATATTTCATTCGAAATATTTTCCACGATTTTCTCAAAGGCAAACAAGCAAAAAAATCATCAATATGAAAGCTTCATTTTTACAACTTCAAAAGTTCCTATCACATAATTCACCCCCCCCCCCCCTCGCCTTCCAATAATCTGTTAGTTCCGAGGAGCTGAGTATTTTTTTTTTTTTTAAATATTTTGAAAATTTTTAATCAAAATAAATTGTGTTAAAAGTGACCTCAACTTCATTTTTATAACGTTAAAAAAAAAAAAAAAAAAAAAATTCAACATAACTTGACAAATAGCATCACAATATTTGCATCATCGACCTGAATGGTTTGAAATCAAATTCAGCCTTTTTCTATGCTTTAGGATGATTCAGCAATTTTTAATTCAGTCTAGCATTGAAAAAAATTGACTTGGCAACACTGGTGTTGCCCCCTTTTTAAATTGAAATTACAAATGTCCTTGAAAAAAAATCATTAAAATTTATTTTCAATCACAAAAATGAACAGTTCTTCGAAGCCTGAGCAAACTCCCTTTTGATGACGATTTGCCTAATTTCAAAACTGAAGGGACTAAAGTAAGAACGTGTGTCAAACAAAAAAACTGTTAAAAAATGCAATATTGGGAATGAATGGAAGTTTGAAAACTGAACTAATATTGATATGTTGATTTTATGCCTAATTTCAAAACTGAAGGGGCTATGAACATATATGAAAACCAAAAAGATTCATTCATGGAAATTAATACAGGGTGGTCTATTTATAAGGCTGATGGTTTTGAAAATGAAAAAAAATAAAAAAATATTTTGACCGCAAAAATCTCGAAAGTCCCCTAGAAAAGAACAAAAAGCTCGTAGGAGAAAGAAAATTTTAAGCTCTACAATTTTCCTCCCTTGCATTTTTTTCGTAGCACCCTTAGTTTGGCCAGAAAATCCGTGTTTATGACAAATTTACAAAAGCAATGCAATTTTTTCATTTTTTTCTTCATTTTCAAAATTTTCGACCGAGTACGTTTCGTACAAATATGAATTTTCTGGCCAAACTATGGATGCTACGAAAAAAGTACAAGGGATAAAAGTTGTAGAGCTTGAAATTTTCTTTCCAATTGAAATCTGTTAGTTTTTTTCTAGGGGGCTTAGTTTTCGAGATATTTGCAGTCAAAGTTGTTTCATTTTTAAAATAGTCGAGTTCGTAAATTTCAAATCAACCTGGATTTTCTGGCCAAACTAAGGGTGCTACGAAAAAAATGAAAGATATGAAAATTGTAGAGCTTAAAATTTTCGTTCTCTTTAAGCTATTAATTTTTTTTCTAGGAGGCTTAGATTTCGATATTTTTGAAGTCGAAGTACTTTTTTTTCGGAGCCATTGCCTATCATCAAAATTGAAGGAGCTAAAAATTCAAATTTTTTACAGATCCTTTTATTGTTCAAATGTTTAACGAAGAAAGACAAAGGTTTCATTAAAAATTCTGAAAAAATTCAAATAAACAATGAAGGCAGAAAAAGAAGGTCTGATGCAGACCGAATACAGAACTGAAAAAATACTCCATTTTTGGAACCCTTACCCTTCACTACAATTATCAAACCAGCCACAAAAGGAAAAAAATGAACACCATTCCGACTCATTTAAACATCAATACGAAATCAACTCGCATAAACTGCAAAACCCCCATCCCGGGAACTTTTTCCACAACTCAACTCTCGACTCATATTCGCAACATCTCCCTCAAAACTCCCGAAACAATTTCCATTCGAACAAATTGCGGCGCAATATTCGTACTCTAATTATTTCCGCAATCGCGGTGAAAATATCTATGCCTTTGAAAGGTAAGAAAACGCGATAACTGATTTAGCATCAGCAGATAAAACCAGCTTACCACCCTTAGTCGAAAAACAATTTAGGGAAATTTTTACGTGTCGCACAGTGAAACCCCCTCTTGTCAAATAGTCGGAAATAGAGTAATCTCGGGCCGGATGCGTTTACAAAAATAGAGGAAAATTTCATAATTTAATTGCGGTTTAAAATAGTTGCACGATTTTTCACACCCCTGCAAAAATGCAGACCTACTTATGACTTTTTTTCCCCCCTTTTCGTTTTCACATCGCTACAAGAATAAATATCAAGTCTATTTACACCCACGTTGGTTCAAGTAGGTACAACAATTATCAAATAGATACAAATATTCTAGAATTTGGTCCATTCTTCGAATACTTTCATACGTTTCAATTATTATACCTACATCAGAAATCTACATTCTCGAATATCTCGTCGTTGGCATAACATATCTGAAATTTTCTCGCTATATACAGGTGGAGTTCAACTACGACATGCCCAATGCTTCGGATAAATGTCAATTTTATCAAGAAAATTCTCAAATGCAACCGCCTCAAGTTGATTTCACCTTTCAAAAGACAACCCACCAACAAAAAAATGACTGTAAGTATTTAGTACCGAGCTCGTTCTAGTACCAGTGATTTATTGATTCTGGAAATTTAATTTATTAATGTAGGTATCCGATATTACCTTTCGTCGAGTGATTTTTTTTTCACCCAGGTTTTTTTTTTTTAATGAACGCGTACGTCTTTTTACAATTTCAGTATCGTTGGCTGAAAATTACAGATAGGTATAATGTTTTTAGCCTATATTTTTTATTATTTTATTAAAAAAAACGATACACCAAGTTGAGTACGAACTATGAATTTACTGATAAAGTACATAGCTTGGAGTTATTAAACCTTCGTACGCATATTTTCTTATATCTTGTTCGTCTATTGTTTGTTTTAAAACGAGCCTCTCAAATATTCCTCTCCCTCGATTCGCAATATTCACCTGTTTGGGAGTTTTTTTCCCATTTTTTTGTCAATAAACAAACAGCTTTTTAAGTAAACAGATTATAAAAGTTTGCCCCTTTAAATTATTTCCAAATAGTACGAGTAATTTGGTAATATTTCGTCGATATTCTTAAAAAAAAAAATTAAACCAAAAACTCCTACTATATTTCACCATAGGCAACTTGTATTACGACTCATGAAAAATCTCGTTTTGGTTATTTTACAGTATGTTTGAACGCATCGATAAAAGCAGAGAGATTATCACCCACGAACTATTGTTCGTTTTATTCGTCGAATCAACCCGACGAACATAATTTCAGGTTTGAATTAGCAAATTTCATTCTGAGAAATACCACATCGCGAATTACTAATTCGATACGCTTTTTACAGAACAATCCCACCTCTCTCATCTTCATTACCAAGTACAAACTACCAGCAAATGAATTCGTCGTATTTCATTCGTCAAGAATGTATCCTGTCGAATAGTAAACGAAAAGATGATAGAATTACCAAAGCAAAAGAACACGGTGAGTTGTCCAAAAAAAAAATAATTACGTACCTACTCCCCTACACCTATCTATACAATTGATTGTAAAATTTCAATTTCCATCACTCTTAAAATTCCAACCTTGTATCTGCGTATTCTTCAAAGTATAATCTTTTCTTTTCAATTTTTGAAAATTGCTTATAAGGGCGAAGATGTTGAAAATATTCATGTCCTGTCATCGTAGCCTTAGGCGTTTATTAAGTCGCTGGTTTTTTTTATTCCACCGTAACAAGTTTGCTTTCGTTTAATTCAATTTCGTATCGAAATCCTGACTGGAAATATAACGAAGGTCGTTTTTATATAATCTTTTGGAAATTTTTGCCAAATTTTTCATTTTCAACCCGTATCGAAAGAAATTATGTATGGGTATGAGACGAATCAATTCGTAAAAGTGAAACATTCTAAACATCGGTATTATTTAGAGATTAAGGGGGAGATGGTTTTGTTTTCAAAAGATCTCCACGTTGGTGTATCTTTTACCCTATTACCCCGCAGTAGGACGCGAATCTGGTGTGCTGCGTAAGAGGGTCAGATCTCTTAACGAGGAATAACAAATTCGTGCTATTTGAAGTTGATAACCCATGTCTAATAAATTAACAATGGAATCATTATTGTAAACGAAATTTCGAGTATTGTAATTTCGCGCGGTCTTTTTTTTATTTTTTCGGGTCTGTATGATTTGGTTTTTTGGGTTTTCAGCGAGATGTCGATAGGATGGATTGTGGAGTTGATTTAGAAGTTGAAATGTTCGGATTTTTTGTGTTTTTTTTTTTTGTCAAAAAGTGACTTGGGTTTTTTCAAATTGAAAAAATTAAAAATTTAGAAATTTTTCCTATTTTGAGAATAAATTACATCAATTTTGAAAATTTTACAATAACATCTTCAAAACGAAATGACATTGTCTTTCAAATTGAAATAGGTAGGTATTTTTTTTGTTGGTAATTTTAGCAAAACTTTAATATTTTTTAGTAATAAAATCATAAATAATAAAATTACAAAAAAACAACATTGATAATACGATTTTTATGCAATAGCTCGACCTAAATTTCTATTCAAAGTATCTAGTATTGTAAAGATTATAAAAAGTTTTGAAATTTATTTCAATGATTTATTGATTCATATTTTAAAATAAAAAAAAACATCAAGTAGGTATTAAATTTCAAAAAATTTTTAAAATGTTTAAAAACAAATTTTGAAGTACCTAATTTTTGATAACAAACAAAAAAGATTCTATAACAAAATTGTATATTTTCGAAATTGAAGGGGTTACATTTATGAAAATTTTCAATGTAAAACCTAACCTAACATTTTTACAAATTTTCACTTGATGAAAAATTCAAATGTGCCAAAAGAATAAAAGAGCTAAAATACACAAAAATCATTGGTGGATTTTTTGCCTACCACCAATAATTAATAAGTAGGTACCTACAGTTGCAAATGAAAAAAAAAGTCATTCATGCTATCAAAAGATTAAAAACTATTTTATGATAGATTCGTAATCTGGAACGTGTTTTTGAAAAAATAAGCTGAGGTTTCATTTTTTTGATGCCCCTTTTTTTTGAGAGTCCACCCACCTTTCTAAAAAAAATTTCTATCTCTGTACCTATGGCTTTAATTGAAAAATTTTTTTAACAAAAGTTATAGATTGAGACCTTTTAATCAATTTTAATTATTACAAAAATTTCGATTGGACCTCTCCCTTCCCTCCAATTTTGCATAATACGCATGAAAATCACCTTTGAACTTCAATTGTACTGCTCACAGTAATCTTTATACAACTGTGGCTTGCAGTAGAGTCAAGAGGGTAAAATAGGTTCTGTAACAGTCGATTCGATTACTATGTGACCAAAAAATTCGATAAAACGATGATTTGGAGCGTTATTTTTTGAATATTGTCTTCAAGGTCCACTCTCCCTCATCAAAAAATCTCTACCTCTGTACTCAAGGCCTAAATCGAAAAAATTTTCAAACAAAAGTTGTAGATTAAAACTTTTTAAATAATTTTAGTTATTACAAAAATTTTGATTGGACCTCTTCCTCCCCTCCAATTTTGCATAATATGTATAAGTATACGAATCACCATCCAATTTTCATATGTAATGTATTATGCAAAATTGGAGGGGAGGAAAGTGTCTAATCAAAATTTTTGTAATAACTAAAATTATTCAAAAAGTTTTAATCTACAACTTTTGTTTGAAAATTTTTTCGATTTGGACTTTAAGTACAGAGATAAGGAGATTTTTTCAGGAAGAAGGGGTGAACCTTCAGAAAAAGGATTTGATCTCATGGAACTTACAATTTGACGTATGTGTATTTTGATATATCTTCGGAAGACGAACAAAAAATATTTCACGATGAAATTGCATATTTCTGAAATTGAAGGAGCTATGGTTATGGAAATTCCCAATATAACGAAACTTAACCTAACATTTTTACAAATTTTCACCTGACAAAAAATTCCAAGATGCCACCGGCATAAACGAGTGAAGACACGAAAAAATTATTAGTACACTTTTTGCCTACCTCCAATTTTGAAGGAGCACGTGCAAAATATAAATGTCATGGGAATTGAAAATGTTCAAATAAAATTTACAATTTTATTTTTGGACTTTTCAGCACGTCTTTTGGGATAACTTTTGAAGACGAGTAAAAACGATTTCACGATGAAATTGCATATTTCTGAAATTGAAGGGGCTACAGCTATGAGAACTTTCGATATAACGCAACCTAACCTAACATTTTTCCATAAAATTTCACGTGACGAAAAATTTGAAGCTGTGAATGTTCTAATCAGGTGAAAACACACATAAAAAATTATTTTCGCACTTTTTTCTGCCTTTATTTTGAAAATGCTAGTGCTGAAAATAGATATCACCAGAATTGAAATTTTTCGAAGGCAATTTTCAATTACATTTTGGAATTTTTCAATACGTATTCTGAGGTACTTACCTAATTTTTGTAGACGAACAAAAAAGATTCTATGATGAAATTGCATATGATCAGAATTGAAGGCGCTACGACTATGTGATTCTTAGATACAACCTAACCTAACCTAACCTAACCTAACCTAATATTTTCATAAAATTTCACCCAACGAAAAACTTGAGGGTGTCAGTGACAGGGTCAAGTGATGATATAAAAAATTAAAAAACTAATCTATTCATTTTTTGCCTATATCTAATTTTGAAGGGAGCTAGTGTCAAAAATTTTATGTCATAGGAGTTGGACTTTTTCACCCAATTATCAACAATTTAGTTCATTAGCTGCTTCAAAATGAAAGGTAGGTAGCAGTAGCACAGAAAGGATGTTTGGAAACTTTTGTGTGTTTCATATCACATTTCCATTGGCTTTTTTAAATTTTTCGTTAAAAAAGTCAGTATCTTTTTAAAAATTGCATACTTTAGCGCCTCAAATTTGGAAAATTTGCAAATTTTTCAATGACTTTTTTTGTTTGGCTTCTAAAGTTATTTCAAGACCTGAATTGAAATTTTAAAAAATTTCTGAATTTCGCCTCTTCAAATTTCAAAACGGGCCGCATGATCACATCAAGTTTTTTAATTCTAAAAATGATTGAATTTTTGATTTTATGGCTTAATATTCACTCATCAAGCATATTTTTTCAGCAGTCCGTAATTAAAATTGGCTAGGTATTTTTCTAGGATTTCTGATCCCTGCATCAAATACAGTAGGCAACTTTAAGTACATTTAAAGTTGAAATGAGGTCGGTATGCAATGTTATACACATAAATAAATCTTATTTTTTTGGAAATTTTTTTCCATTAAAATATGAATATTTTATAGAAATACGTTTTGAAGAAATCATCTGAATTTTCGGTCTAAAATTAAAATATGAAATGCACCAGTGGAATGCATATGCCAAATAATTCATTTTCCTAAAAATTTATTAATATTAAAATTGAAAGAATCGTTCTGAAAATTATTTTTTTTTATAAATTTGAAATTGCTAAAACTTTCAATGAAATATGACAAACGAATCTCTCGTAAAACAGAGATTTCTCGTTATTGTATTTTTATCGAAATGAAATTCACGATATTTAGTATTTTTTTGCTAAAGAGTAGGTATAGTAAAAGGTTAAGAATTTCAAATGTAATAAATCCTCAACGGGAGATCACGTCCCACTGCGCTTTCTTTAAATATTCTACTAAAACATAATAGGTATCTTATTTTGGACGTTGACTTTAAAGTTAAAGAAGACGAAGAAGGCTACTTAAAAGCTTTCATTGCATTATTTACTCACATCAAAGATTGTTGTTTCAGGGGCTCGTAAAATGATTAATAATGTTTTCGTTTTCTCGCAACCGATACGATAATGTTTCTCAATCGAAATATTTTAGCCAATTGTTTTCAACTTTTTCAGTCATTTTTTTTTATTTATTTATGGGTTCTTTCGAAGACGACTTTCGAGCGAAAATATAAAAAAACGTGTTGATTCGAAATACGAACATATTTCGAATCATTGCCAGGTGCACTTGTTTAACAAGGGGGATTACATTATCGCTACCCTTTTATAGTATACAACGATGTTCGGCTAAATTAACGAAAATGATTAATTAAAAATAAAATAGCCTAAACTACCGAAGAATAAAGTTAAATTGTAACCTACGCTAATAGAATATTCCACCTTTCTACGGAAGATTATTAATATTAATTATGCATTAGGCTGTCTGCCATTTAGGCCATTGTCTTAGGGCTGATCTGCGCTTTTCTTCAACTATTGCCATTATTTCTCATTACCAACGTTGCTAACGTTGTTTTTAGAATGTAAAGAAAAATCACATTACGAAACATGGTCGGTAATCGGTAATCAGTACATGGTTAATCAACGAACAACCAATCAAAATCGAAGAGGATCGTTGCAACTTTGGCAGTTCTTGGTATCGTTGCTGGACGACCCTAATAATGCTTCTTGTATCATGTGGACTGGCCGAGGCACCGAATTTAAATTAGTTGAACCAGAAGAAGTATGGATAATTGAAAATATTTTTTTTCAAAACCTAGAGTAAGTACTTTTAATAATAATTTTTTTTTAGGTAGCTAGACGTTGGGGAGCTCAAAAAAACAGGCCTGCCATGAACTACGACAAGCTCAGTCGATCATTGAGATATTATTATGAGAAAGGAATCATGCAGAAAGTAGCAGGTTATAATTACACGATCAAACCACGGTCGCGAATTTTGTTGATAATTAAAAATATGCTAATACTCAAGGTACTCTTTTTTCACCAGGTGAACGATACGTGTACAAATTTATGTGCGAACCAGATGTATTATTTAGTATGACTGCTCATCAACACAACGATATTTTCAATTCCGAGTACATTCATAAGTTCAGAGAAGACACATGGGCTGAGTATGGGCATCACTATGGTCCCGAAGTCATGACTTTCCATAATGGTGTTCAGTTTTATAAATATTTAGGCCATAAAGATCAATCTCAAGATATTCCCAAACACGGCGTCAATTTTATTCCTTATAATGATAAATATTTCGAAAAAAATTCCAACAATGAATCAGCCAATGAAAATAGAAATGGAGGATGCGGTTGTCTCAATTGTAATTCGTTAATTAAATCAAATACCGCAGGCGATAGCAATTACACACATGCGCAAGCTCTTTATAACGAAGAATACGAACCGAAGAAAGAATATGATAAATTTTTTACCAAAGAAAAAAACATCATTCGTGGGAATACTTAGTTTAAGAATTATTTTACGATTTAATTTGTAAATAAATAATTTATTTTATTTTTTCAAATGATCGAAGAATTCGTTTCACTTCGATTTATTCATTCGGTAGATAATTTTTCTAGAAACATGATGATGACCAATTTTAAATAAAAAAATTAAAACAAACAAATAGATTAAAAATTTAGGTCATTTGTGGTCCTACAGCCTTCCGTTTATTTTCATCTTCGCAAATTATTACTTGGAAATTTCGTTAATTTTAATTACACGTTTTGGCTACGTAGGAAATGTGCTTACTTATTTCAAGTCTGTAGTCTGTATCCCCACTTATGCGGTAATGAATAAGCTGCACATGAGATGAAGGTAAAAGTTACAGCATGAACAGAATTTAGAATGCCTTCGATGATGTAAGCTACGTTGTTTTCGGTTCATTCATAAATAGAAAGAAGTGATAGTTTGTTGTGTTTATAACTTCGT
This sequence comes from Pseudococcus longispinus, assembly GCA_900064475.1. Classification (NCBI taxonomy): domain Eukaryota; kingdom Metazoa; phylum Arthropoda; class Insecta; order Hemiptera; family Pseudococcidae; genus Pseudococcus; species Pseudococcus longispinus. The sequence continues at coordinate 17,918 of FIZU01007101.1, forward strand.
TTTTTAAAAAATAATAATTTTTTGCCACTTACGATCAGAAATTAACGGCTTCGTTGAGGTAAATTTTATTTTATTCGAGTATTTTCTAATAAATGTGTCGTATTTGTATCGCATTCAGAAAGTAAAATTAAAATTATCATGTTTTTAAATGTACTAGTAATTTTTAATTATTTTTAAAATATCGAAATTATCGTAATCAAAGTGGTTCTTGAAAACGTTGGTTTTATTTCAAAAAAAATTCTAAAAATTAACCAAAGTTCAATTTAAAACCATAAAAAAATCTACAAACTTTTTGCTCATTTTTTTTAGATACTTTCGTTAGTGAAAATAACCTGTAAGTATATAATTTTGCATTACCAACACATAGTTACCTACGAAAAAATTTCTTCTAAAAAAATTCTAAATTTTAATTCAAACGTTTATATTACGTGCTTCGATAGAAACTAGACGCAGATACCATAAATTCATAACAAAGCAACATAAATATTCCAGCAAGGTAACTTGTCGTAGGTACCATACAGGTCTTAGCATTGAAAACTCCCAATTCCAATGCCGAAATTATTCTAATAAGTTGAACACCGTTCAAACGATGATATCATATTTTAAAATAATCGCCAACAGGTTTAGTTTAGGCTCACGTTGTGCTAGTTGTGCTCGACTTGAACATCTTGTTGTTTTACAGATAAAAAAAAAATAAAATGCCGAAAATAAAATCCGACTTGAGTAACGAGCTATCTGAACATCGCAAAGAAGGCGGTTGGAATAATGGTCAGCTGTTCGGAGCGGAATCGAACGAGGATTCTTTTACCGGCGGAGGATTCAAAAATAAAGATAAAGCTATTGAAACATTGAACTTATTACAAGATAAAGATATCACGTATCAGTATCATGTAATAAATACGATGTTCAATAGAGCTAAAGTAATTCTCAAACGAACCAAGGATCCGGAAAAGGTTAAGAATTTATCCGAGGCGATTGAAGTTTTCGAAAAATGGATCGAAGATTATAAAGGCCATAGTCGTCATAAGGAAAATTTCGGATATCTACCGTTCGACGTTGTAGAAGCGTATCATAAATTGGCCCAGTATCATAAACTCAAGGACAACGAATTTATGGAAAGTTACAAACAAGTCAACGGCGATTACAAGAAACTTCGAAATAAGGTGGTGAAAAATTTGGAAATTACGTGGGATGTACATCGAAATAGGTCATTGAAGCCGCTCGTTGAAAAAATTAAAGAAAAAAACGAATGTATGTTCGAAACAAAGGAGCCATTAAATGGTTTGCCCACAAAAGCCCACGTCGAAATTATTATGTGGGGATATTCTCCAGATGCTGCTAAAATAAAGAAAAATATGAACTTGATAAATGAAAAAATACCTAAGTAAATTATTAAGTTTCGTTCGTTGTTTAAAAATTATTTTACCAGAACTCGGAATCTATACTCGGAATATTTTCATTCGTTATCATTTCCTTTAGGTATCATTAATACCGTTTTTTAATTTAATTTATTACGTCGTTTAACTTATGCCTTTTTATACATTTAATAAATCGTAATATTTTTATAATTTGTGTGTTCTTCCTTATTTGAATTCTGGTTTTTGATTTGAATACGTCAATTTTTCTATTAAAAAAAAAAGTTAATTATCAAAACGACAAAACTTGAAATTCATATATTGAATCTGTGCAAAACACATAAAAAATTCGTATTAAAAAAATAAACTAAATAAAAATGAATAAATAATAGGTAAAAAATTAAATAAATTATCTATTTGATTTAAAAAATCTATTAATTTTTTGAAAATTCTGAAAAATATTGTAAATCTGATGTAAATCCGGAAAATTACGTAAATTACTATTCATTTTCATAGTTTAAAAAAAATCCACCAGAAGCGCTTCTGAAAATTGAGATTTGAAACTCCCGAAAGCCAAAAATATTTATAAAGTTTGATAACATAAACAAAGTCGAAATTTCAGAATTTTCAAAATTTTGAACCGAAAAACGAAAGTTTTTCAACTTTTAGGAAACTTTAAAAAGCATAAAAATGTTCTAAGAATAATCGAATGATATTAACCATCGAATTTGACTGTTTTGTAAAATTGTCGTAGATCTTGTGTGATTTTTCATTCGTGTTTTTGACTGAGCCAAATCCAAGTCATGTCTCGTGCCAACTACTCAGAATCTGAAGAAGGTAAGTTGAAATTTGAGTTTATTCAAAGCACCGGAATCATAAATTTATGGTTTTGAAAAGCCACATGTTACGTAACGATTAATAAGCATCTCGTGAAATTAGCGAAATGACGAAAATTGCTCGATATTCTGATCATCGAAATGAAGAGTGTTTGCCGGTGTTTTATCACAATTCTTCTTTTCTAAAAACATAATTTCACTGCTGATTTCAGATTCGGGTTCGGAATCCGATAGCAACGCTAGCTCCTCCAGTAAAAGCTCATACCAATCGACTAAAAATCGTAAAAGCACAGCATCCGACTCAGAACATGAAAATGCATCCGCAAAACCCAAAGAAAGAGTTCGTAAATCAACCGAACGATCAGAGGCTACTACACAATCACCAAGTTCAGCTCGATCCGGAAGCCCAGCTTCGGGTTCAGCTTCGCCTGTATCAGCTCGCTCACGAGCTTCTTCGGTATCGGAGCATTCTCCAAAACGTTCTCCTAGCCCAGCTGGTTCTGAGGCTTCTCATAAATCGGCAACGTCTCGCAGTCGTTCTAGCTCCCCTTCGCAAAAATCCATGTCCCGTGAACGAACCAGAAGCGAAAGTGTAGCGGCATCTCAACAAAGCCAGTCTAGTCGTTCCCCTAGTCCTTCCGGTTCGGAGGCATCGCCTTCTAGACGACGCAGATCGTCGAATAAATCCGATACACCGCGAACAGCTCGCTCTGGTAGTGCAGTATCAGCTCGATCGGGTAGTGCTGAATCGACTCATTCGCGCGTATCGCACGTTTCTCGAAGATCTGGACGATCGGGTAGTGCACATTCGGCACATTCAGCTCATTCAGCTGCTTCAGGTCGTTCGGGTACTCCGGACAGAAGTCCTTCGGCTGGTTCGGCGAAATCGGCTGCTTCCGGTAGTCCTCATTCGGCTCGATCTGTTAGTCGAGGAAGATCACGAACGCCGTCGCCGTCTTCACCGAAATCTCAAGGTTCTGGAAGTCCGTCTGTGCATTCTGGTAGTCCTAAGTCTCCTCATTCTGATCGATCTGGTAGTCCGGCTCGTTCTCGATCTGTTTCACCGGCAGGGTCAGCTAAATCGGCTAGGTCCGGTACGCCAGCATCTCGTCGATCTGGTACGCCGACGTCTCGTCGATCAGGTACGCCAGCATCTCGTCGATCAGGTACGCCGACGTCTCATCGATCCGGTAGTCCGGCTAGTAGCGATTCAGGTTCACCAGTTGCCAAAAAGAGAACAAAATCTGATAGCGGTGGTTCAGATAGCGATTCTTCCATGAAAAAGCGAAAACGTAAGTACCCAGCTTCGAAGTTCGAATTTAATTCATTCGATTTTGAAACCAAAGGACTGAATTTTAATCCTTTGTACAGCCAAGAAAGCCTTTGCCAGCGATGAAAGTGGCAATGAGAACAAAAGTGATTCCGATGGCAGTACAAAAATAAAAAAAAAGTGAGTCGTTTATGGAATACATTAAATTACTCAATTTGCTTAATTCAATTAATTTCAATCTTTCAGATCTAAACATAAACGAATAATAGGATCCGATAGTGAAGATGAACCTAGAAAAAAATCCGGTTCCGGTGACAGCGGCGATGACGCTGCAGGAAGTAAATATATTTCTCATATTTGATAACAATTTTACCTACAGATTGTAAAATATTCATTTTGTAGCCAAAGCTGATGACTTATTTGGAGATGCTGACGATATCAGTTCCGATGAAGATGGCGATAAAGCTGCTCGATCTAGTAGAAAAATCATAGATGATGATGACGAAGGCGAAGGTGACCTTGTAATAGCCGAAAAGGTAGGAATAATTTCGAAATAAATTACGCCAACTATGAAATCACTCTAAAATAATTTTTTTACAGGATGAAAATGAAAAACCAGCAGGAGAAGATGAAGAAGAAGAAGAACCAGTGCCAGAGCGTAGAATTGACGTCGAAATACCTAAAATTAGTTTCGATACTGGCAGAGATATTCATTTTATGAAAATGCCTAATTTTTTATCAGTTGAAACCAGACCTTTTGAGCCAGATACTTATGAAGATGAAATTGACGACGAAGAGACGTTAGACGAGGAAGGTCGAGCCAGGTAAAATAAGCCTTTTAAATATTTTGAATTGAAAATCATTTTATTTAATATTTTTTTTTCCTCCGAAAGGCTCAAGTTGAAAGTAGAAAACACAATTCGATGGCGTTACGGATACGACAAAGACAGTAACGTAATCAAAGAAAGCAACGCTAGATTTGTTCGATGGTCAGATGGAAGTATGACGTTACACGTTGGATCAGAAATTTTCGACGTTTATAAACAACCTTTCGTGGTAAATATTTTTGTTATCAAATTCCAGGTTCTTTTTACTTAGCTCTTTACAAATTGAAAATTTTTCAGGGTGATCACAATCACATGTTCGTTCGTCAAGGTACCGGTCTTCAAGGACAGGCTGTATTTCGAACCAAGCTTTCCTTCAGGCCACATTCTACCGAATCATTTACGCACAAGAAGATGACTCTTTCGTTAGCCGATCGTTCACAAAAAACTAGCGGTATCAAAGTATTAAGTCAAGTTGGCGCTGATCCGGAGCATAATCGCGAAGAAAAAATTAAAGTAAAGTGTTATAAAACTATCCACCATTGTTTGATGGCATTTTTTGTAATCTCTGTAAATTTACAGCGAGAAGAAGAAAAACTACGAGCTTCGATGCGTAGAGAAAGTAAGCAGAAAAGACTCAAAGAAAAAGGATCCAGTCGAAGCATATCGTCCAATTATTTGGAACCGGATCGAGAAGATGCTTCTGACGATGAAAATGCTATCTCGTTATCAGCTATTAAAAACAAATACAAGAAAAGTTCAGGTATGCTAATTTCATTCACAAATACATTTCATTCTCAGCGAACTCCTAATAAAATGTTGGATAATTTTTTCAGGAGCGGAAACCAGAAGGAATATTTATTCGTCAGATGACGACGATTCTGATTTTGAAACTAAACGTAAGAAACCCGAGAAACTTAAGGCTATATCCGAATCCGATGAAGGATCAGCTTCGGAAGGAGAAAAAAGCAAAAAATCTTCCGAATCGGGAAGTGAACAAAGTAAAGCAGCTAGTGCTAGTGAATCTGAAGACGATTAGAAACAAAAACGAATTCGATTATCAGGAATGGGTTTAAAATAGATAGCTACTTTGTCAGTTCGCACTTCGCAGATTTTAATTGTTACCTGCTTTTGATAAAGAGAATCTGCATCGTGATATGTAGCGTTTTTTAAATTTAATTATCATATTAATATTATAGTGAATTTTTTTCAATGAAGATTTTTTTTGTAATTTGTAAAATTGACGAAGTCCTTATGTAATTTATGCTTTTAAAAATATGATTAGTTGTCTTTCAACTTTTGTAATATTTCTCTGTACAAATAATTTTTATAACTGTAATAAAATCGTTACGAAAACTAATTTCTTCCCCCTTCGTTATCTATAACACTTTTTTTTAGCAACGCGATTTTTTTTGTTTATTGTATAGAGCAACTGCAGTTTAGCGGGTTGCATAATACTACTGCCGTGCTCCGGGGCCGCTGACATGGAAACAGCTCTGCTATGCTCTGTTATCAGTTATCACTTTTTTTCAATCATTAAAGGAATTAGTATTATCAA
>FIZU01007104.1:0-15083 GCA_900064475.1 Pseudococcus longispinus
CCCTTTGGAAGATTCCGGGTCCGGTACAAATGTACCCTCTGTACCCCCCCCCCCCCTCCCCCCTCGCCACCACTGGACGTGACAACTAGATAGATAGGTAGCTAGGTAAGTAGGTACCTGCGTACAAAAATACTCGTACGTAATATAGGTAGTAGATATAGATACGAGTACCTACGATAATTATTTAGCGCCCAGTGCCCAGTGCCCACTTACCATCTCGCGTAGCGTTTCCATTTTCAGGTTTGGCATTTTGCTCGACGTCGTTTGCGCTTTCGTTGTAGTCGTCGGCGTCGCCGTCGCCAAACAGTAATTTATTCACCTTTAACTGTAGCGATCTGCTTTCGACGAATTGTTTTACTCGTTTCCACAAAAGTTCGTCCAATTTCTCGTTACGTTCTTTGGAATCTTCTGGTAAAGCGGTTTCTTCGTCGATCGCGTTATTTATCGTCGTCCACTGCTCGTTTAGTGACCTTTGACTGTCTTCTCGTTTCGCCAAAGAAATTCCTAAGCCAATAGGTGGATATAACTAATAGCTACGTAGGTAGGTACCTAGCTGCGGTTGCCGTTCGAGTTGGAGGGAGAGTTAGGTGTATGTCACACAGCACCTACTACGGTGTATCGCGTATCAGTTACCACCTATACCTAGTTACTCGTATTTTGAGATTTCGACTCGCAGTCCGCAGTCCGCAGTCCGCAGTGTGTATGCGTAATGCTACATCGACACTACCTCTACGTGACACCGTACCTCGTTACGTTGGGAATGTAAAAAAATCATCCGTTCGTAAAGGATACACTTACCTTCCGAGATGGGAATGTTGTTAACGGATAACGCTCTATCCACTAATTTCAGCGCTTTCAATTTCAAACACGACAGCATATTCGGATCGCCTTCGCATTGTTTGTAATTGTTGTAAATAACTCGGAAACCAGATTCGACTGCGATGGGTGCGGTGCCACTGCCGCCATCGCCCAAGTCTCGGTCCGTTGTGGCGGCCGTTGCCGCGAATATCGCCGCCGTTAGCAAGCTGAGTCTGCCAACACAAATTCTGTACTTATAAAAGTGGCTCGGCAGTTGGCGTGGCATGGCATGGCATGGCATGGCATGATATGTAGGACTAATGCGCCTACTGCCTAGGCAGTTTCGTTATACCTACCGCGCGATGTGTACAGTATGTATAAGAAATTTTGGCACCCTACAGAGCGCTCGCAGCTCCAACGCCACTAGTGCAGCGTGGCGTTGGAGCTGCGAGCGTTCGGAGGGGTGCCAAAATTTCTCGTACATACTGTACCTAGTATTATTAGTTACGAGTGTATACGGTACGAGTACTTAATACCCATAACCTTTACTAAGCTCTATTCCCCTCCGTTGGACAGTGGTTCGATCGAAGACAGTCCCATCGGCCATCTCTCATCTACGATTCTTGAAATGTGACCGACGTGTCCTGCCCATGCCCGCCCACACTCGCCTCGGTTCAATTTCCTTTTTAAGAATGGCGGTTCTAATTTTTTATGCTTTTGCGACACCCGTCATCGACCTTATCGTAAAGTTGCACAGCTTGTCCGATACAACGCAAACAATTCGGGCTGGGGCTGGGGCTGGGGGTGGGGCCAAGCCCACGCTACAATATTACGATTTGCGAGTACGCCACGCTGCAGCTGCGCTCGCTTCATTAAGGCGCTATACTTGACACGGGTGCACCGGATCGCCATTTTGTTCCCTTTTTTTGGCGGATGGCGGGGTATAGTGAGGCGGCCCCACTACACCCCGCCATCCACCAAAAAAAGAGAACAAAATGGCGGTCCAGTACACCCGTTTTCAGTATAGTGCCCTAGCTTCATCTAGCTTGCTGACACCGAAACTCGAAAAAATTTCATCGTCTTATTTTTACATAAAACGTACTTACTCGTATTTATTCGTCGACGTTTTGGAATTTAAATCGGAAACGAATAAATGATTAACGAACAAGTTGGTATGTTTTTTTCAAGTTGCGGTGTTATTGCACCCGCAACGATGCAACGGCCGAGGCGTGGTGGTGCGAAGTCTGGCTATTCATTTTCGCGGCTCGCGGTTAGGCAATTTTATTAACGTTTTAACACTCGTATTTGACCGTACCGTACGAACGAGTTGTCGGCTTCCCCGCCATGTCGCCGCGCCCTTAGTCTCGCTACACGTGCGCGACAGCGCTATTATAGTATAATGTAGGTAGCTGGGTACAAGGTACAGAGTACAACGACGCACCTAGTACCTAGACCTAGACCTACGTAGGTAATAAATTATGTAATTAATTATTATCGTTCGTTGCCGGATCGCGGAATTGATTCGAACGAGCGTGCGTCGAGTGTGCCGCAGCCGTGTACGTGTAACTGCGAGTTTCCCTATCGTGTTTTTTTTGTTTTTTTGTTTTTTTGTTTTTTTGTTTTTTTGTTTTTTTGTTTTTTCAATAACCTATATCTACTGCAGCTGCGCAAAATATCGCGAAAATTGCTGAAAACATTGCGCAAAAGTTGTTTTCAAGTTCGTAAAACAAGTCCAAATTTGTATTTGCTCCGGAACCGATTTTGTTCAACATTTCGAACAAAATCGTCAAAGTTGCGTGCGAACTGCGAATTTTTTCAAATGTTGCGTAGCTCTCTCGATATGAAAAAAATTTCAAGTTTGGGCGGGCCCTATTCTGCCAGAGCGTAATCGGCGTATTTTCTAAATGTTTCACGCGCGGACGGTGTAGAAAAACGTACCTTTACGAGAACGAGTACCTAGCATCTAGTACAAGGGCAAGGCTTCCGGGTAGGTACACGATGGATTTTTACGCCGCGCGTATTCGAAATACCGACCACGGTCACGTAGTACAATTAGTGTCGTATTCTCTTAGCGGTTAGTACATATAGATACTGGCGGGCAGTAGCGTAACGTAGCCGCCATTTCTTTAAGGGGTAGGTCAAAATTCGAAATGAGTGAAGAGGAGTTTAGTATACCACGAGTGGATACTCGTACTTATCTTCGACCTCTCGAGGTACAGTCAAACAGTCATTCCAGCAGGTACGAAAAGAAAAAATGTGATTTTTATGTAAACGTGGATATTTTTTCTAAAAAAGTATCGAAACGCTGAAATTTCGTCGATTTTTCAACATTTCGCCCGTCGTGGAGGGCTCCCTCTGGGTTAGGCCGCGCCGACGCGACCACGGCCGCGGGCACGTACCAGTTACCAGTTAGACTCGCAGTCTTCGTCCTCGACGCGACGTACTCGGCGCTCGTATATTTATTTGTAATTTTGTACCTACACCACTAGCAACTACTTGTAGGTACAAATACATCGCGTTCGTACTTGATACGCGAGTTCCGTATCTCTTGGCAATTAGGTAGATACCTAGCGACGACTCGTTCGCAGGTATTCGTTTTATTGTTTTTGTTTTTTTACGCTTTTCATTTTTTCTTTACGTTACGTTTCGTTTTGTTTCGTTTCGTTTCGTTTCGTTTCTTTTCTATTCGGCTTTGCTCTTTGTCGAATGTTTTCTTTACGTTTCCGTCTTTCGCTCGGGTTCGATTTGTTTTCTACGTGTGTGTTGTGTGTTTCATTTTATCGGATGCACGGCATCGCACGGGTACACGGGTAAGGTGCCGCATTACCAATCGGGAGTAGTGAAGACGAACGCCCGCCCGCCCAATAATTACGCCTTGTACGGCGAACAGTTACCTATCTACCTATAATTAACGATTAATCGCGTCGCGCTGCGCTCGCATTGCCTAAAACAGACCAAATCGCACGAAACGTAGCCTTACTTAGGCTGTACCTACGTGTACGAGTATTGGGTATAGACCCACTTGGGTACCTAGAGATACTCATACTCGAGTGTAGGTAGGTACTAGGTAATTGGGTAGTTATTGGTATTTATGCGCGCGCGAGAAAGTTGTCGTTACAGTACGCCGTGTTTTAATTATCCTTCGTTAATTTCCCATTAAGTAGGCAGAAACACTACCTAGATAACGTACTCGTAGGCTACTTACTGCGTACAGCGCAGCGATTAGCGGGTAACGCCGTAACGGGCAACGGGTAGCGCTATTTGTATGGTATTCGGCCTGACCAGTGGCCAGTGGCCAGTAGCCAGTTCAACGTACCACCGTACACGTGCAAATCGTCGCGGTTTCAACTTACGAGTAGGTATAATCGACGCGATATGACGAGAGGTTCTTTGGTAGGCAATTTGTAATATGGAAACGCGTGTGCGAAGTGAATAATCGAGTATTTACGTCTATCTACCCGAGGGACAAGGGATAACGAAATTCGCGAGAAATTCAATTTGGTTATCGCGTAATGCGGTGCACTAACGATTATCGACCAAAGTTTAATTACGAAACACGTTTGTTTGGATAATATAATGTAGGGAATGAGGTCCAGCCTCTGGACACTTTTTGTTTTTTATAATTTTCGACCCCTATATGTTATCGATTTTTTTTTTCTTCGTAATTTTAACGTATTCTCAGAAGCCCCCCCCCCACCACCATTACGACCAAAAAATTTTTAATGTTTGTCAAACAACCGTAGGAATGAATTTTTAGAAAAACACCGGTTTTGTTCAAAGGCTGGTTAGAGCCGCCAGGCTCCGGACAGTCAGCAAAACGGATGTTTTAAGGGGTAGACTAAACTCGGAGTAAATTTTATTTTTTTAATAATTTTTTCACATTTTAAACGGGTTAAATTTTCTAAATATGCAAACTGTGCACCCCAATTACAAAAAAAAAAAAACTCCACGGCGGTTTTAACGAATAAATAAAAATTAAAACTGATATTAATACTTACAGTCCAGAGCCTCAACTATTCAATTTTTTTTTTTAGAGAAACTCGAAGGATTGTATATAACATAATTAGCTACTTGGTTTTTTTTTGCCGTCAACGAAAATAAAAACTTGAAACGTGAAAGATTTATACCTACGCTAAAATTGGTTTACTCCGATTACGCGCGCCGATATCGTAATTATGAAAGGGGGGTTGGGTGTGTTCAACTAGTGCGCAGTGTTGCCACATATTTCCGGAAATTTTTTCAGAAAAGCGTATGCGAAGTACCCGAATAAGCGACTGTCCAAAGGTTGGACCTTTTCCCCTACAATAGGTAGGCAACGAATTTATTAGGTAGCTGGCAGCTGCTGTTGAAATATCTGGCAGGCGTGGCGACTCGTTTGCCATCGCGCCACCTGTACGAGTACCCATACCGAGTCGGCATTTTTGCCACAAAAAAATCCCATTGAAGTTGCGGCGCGACGCGCCGAGAAGTGCCTCTGTTTACGTACACGTTGGTAATTGGTAGTTGGTACGTACGGTAGGTCTAGGTACCCTAAATCTATTACCTGCCGCCTCCTTACAAAATAATGTGCAAATTTACCCGAAAATTGGAAACATGTTGAAAATACGATATTTCGCTGGTAACGTTCCAATAGCCGGTCAAGTGTATGTTCACGTCTCGTACGTATGCGTTTGTCTGCCTCTGTAGACGCACTTGTACAGTAGATATTACCGCAACAACGCGCAATGCTCAACACGTATCCCACCAGAAGCAACGTGCTACGTCGATAACACAAACCACGATAACGACGATAACGACGATAACGACGATAACGACGACGACAACAACAACACCAACAACACACCAGCAACAACAATAACAACAACTATAATAATAACGATAATTCCGTTAACGATGCGACTCCGCCGAAAGACGAATGGTGAAACGGCGAAATGGTAGATACGTAATGTCGACTTGGTGGCCGAATCGCCGCGTCGATTCCCTAGACTGTCTGCTGCCGACTAATACGCGACGGACGAGTACGAGTAAGAGTGCGCGTATCTGCCACTATCGATAATCAGAGTAGCGTTAACGACAGCGACAGCGACAACAAAATCTACCAAACCGACCGCCACATATTAACAGAGCATGAAAAACGAAATCATCGCTAGTTATAGGCTACTGGCTACTCGTACGCGTACGTTTGCAAGTTCCACTTCACCCCACCTCATCACACCATATCTCATCTCATCTAATCTCATCTCATCTCTTCTCTTCTCTTCTCATCCCATCCCATCCCATCCCATTTCATCCCGACGCGTCGTAGGCAACATACGAGATTGGGTATAATGTACGCTGTGTACACCGAGCGAATTTTTTAGGCTTATTTAGGTAAAGCTAATCGACGGCGAGTGCATTGTTCCTAATATTCCATTCACTTTCGATTGGTAAAAATTCTATTCGCTTTTCATTGCTTAACAATACGTAAATAAGTATGTACCGGTGCATCTACGGACACGTCTACTCGATACGTGACTGACTGCTGGCTGGCTGGCTGGCTGGCTGGTCGGCCAAGTACCTATTTGTACGAGTGCTTATTACGAGTAGTTAGAGTTTTTCCTACGCGTACGCGTACTTATTTGCTTACCTACACATACGATACAATTCGTGTGTACCAACACAAAGTACACGCTTAACGCATCCGTAGCTAGAGGTACCCCAGGTCTACGTATAGGTACCTATAGATACTTACGAATGGCTGATAAGTGATAGCAGCCGCCGCCGCGCCGCTGAAATCTGCATCTGCGAGTTATTTCGCAAACAACGCGAACGTGGCTTTAGGTATTTAGTCTCGCTGTACGTTTTTACGCGTTTAGCCAGCCTAGCCGTAAGCCTTTGTTCAACTTTACATTAACATGCCCGCCCCGTATTCTCTTACCGAGACAGTTCCACTTCCATTTCGCTGATTCTTGTCGGAAATGCTGCTACTCGTACATGTACACTGTAGGTAGTTACTACTTGACTCGCACTCAGGTAAACGTAGAGTATCTACTTTGCAAGCGTACCGAAAACAATCGCTTCCTCGTAGCTACCTACGTGCTCGCTCTCAAGTATACCTACTCCCACTCGGTAGGTATCCAATTAGCCGTTTGCCGTTAATCGAGTTTCAAAATAGCGAATCGGCGAAAAAGGTACCGCAGACCTCTACCTACCAAGTATCCGGTTCCGGTGCTTTCCTGCTAGCTACAGCTACGAGTACGAGTGGGCTAGGTTGGTACTTGGATTTCATTTTTCGCCATCCAACGATTAAGGAACTATCGAAATTTTTCGAAACAACGAGCAACAGCAACAACTCGAGTAGCCGATAGCATTTTTCAATCTACGATTTTTTCTCGTAACTTTTGAGAGCGCTTTCGCATCTTGGCAGCTTCGCTTCGCTTTCAAATTTTAGTACCTAGTTTTAACGAGTACCTACCTAATGTACATGTTACATACGCGCAGCCAACCATTAAACGTCGAACCGAATACCTTAAATTGTTAAAACCTAAAAATTATCGGCTGATACCTATAGAACTAAACCTCGCGAACGCGGCTTAGCCTTAGATCTACAGCTACCAGTAGATACGTATTGTTTGGGAACGTTCGAGACTGGCGCGGCGTTAATAAAATTGCATACTCGAGCGCCGAAAATACGTAGTTACGTACGTAGACGTATGTACGTGTACGTAAGTATCTATGTAATGTGCCTGCGCCGCGTGGTTGCGGGTGTGGTAGGACTGGCCAAGTTGCCACTTGATATACTCGTACTGTAGTGCGAGTGTAATGTAGACGTACACGTTCGAGTAGGTAATGGGTAATGGGTAATGGGTAAATCATATCTTTGTACCGCGTTCAGTCGAGTTTACCGAAAAGTGAAAACGTTTCATCTCGCTTCGGTTGTTTTTGGCGTGTTTTTATGGCATTGGCGTTACATTCCAAGTTTTCTGCTATTTTAACCGGTCCGGTCGATCGTTTTCAAAAACTATACCGCGCCACGCCATTCCGATCCGCAAGTAGCACGTAGTATTTGTCCTACGTAGGTATAGGTACACGTATGTAGTTACACTCGTTGGTAGGTGAGCCAGAGCCTAGCAGCCTACTACCGGTTAGTCGCGAAAATACTTTTTTATTTAGGTAGCCTATTTAAATTTCATTTTCAAATCCACATTCCCGTAGTATACGAGTAGGTTGATACGTGTATGATTGAGAAAACTCATACAGGCGCGGTACCTCTACCTACTACCTAGTACCTACATTACGTACGTACGCGGTACGAATTTTTGCCGCGCCGCGAGATTCGCTTCAATTGCCCCAACATCGTTTTCAACTACCCCAAATACCGGTAGCCTATGTAAGTACGTATTGCGCCCCGCGTACTTGACCTCCCCCCCACCCCTCACCCCTCCCCACCGTTTGCTAAGAAACAAACGACGGTGTTGTACGAATTATTTTCTCGGGCAGTTTTTCATCTCTCCGACGTATTTTTCTGAAAACAATTTGTAGTCTTTCGTCCTATTGCGTGCGCTTACAATTTACCCGCGTACGTGATAGGTATAGTTAGTGTATTACACGGTACCTCCATTATGTATGTGCCTATGCTCGATGCTACCTATACCTAACTACCACCTACGTATGCGTAGCCGCATAGGAGCAGCTGTACAAAAGTGCGGCAAATAGTGAGTAGCTTCGCGTACTTTTTCCACACTCGAATACTCCTTGTCACCGATTTGCAAAGATGCAGATTGTAGACCCGGTATTGAAAAAAAGTTGACGATAACGCCGGCGGCGCGGCCCGGCGCAGCGTAACGTTTTTATTCGAATTTGCGATCGTCTCCGCGTCTCGGCATCGCATTCTCGAGCTCGAAATTCCAAGCGATGTTGCCGCATGGCCCCATGCGGCATGTTGGAGACGACGTCTTTCGAATTTGTCTGTACCTAATAGTACACCCCACATGTACCTAACGCGTATCTAACGAGTATGTAGTAGGTATGTCTATTGTACGTGTATCTACCTACCTACGTATACCTGACCTTCGCTGGTTAGTCTCGGTTCAATATTCTAACCTGTTTGCGTAATTTCAGAATGTTTTGCGGGAATTGGAACAGAAAAAGCCGCAACTCGACGAACTGGTACACACAGCGGAAAACCTAAAAGCTGATTCCAATCGTCAACAGTTGCATGGAAAAGGTAAGCTATAGTTTACCTTAATCGTGACACACGTGTGGCGACGCCTTCGCAATGTACTCGCGTACGCGTATTGCAGCCTCAAACTTTAATTTTACGAGTACGTACGTATATTCGTCCGCGTCGCTTGCCTAAAATTTGCTCGATGCGACTGGTCCCAGACTGGATTTTAGGGACCGCGGAGGTGTAGATGAGGAGTCTCCCGGAGCTCCCAAGTTTTAAGTTTTTTTTTTGAATGCCGGATGCTGAATAATGAATTTATCAAATTCGTGCCATTTAACAAAATGTTTAGAAATGAATGTCGAGTGCGTTGGTAAACTGGGAGAAAGGAGGACGTTGACCGGAGTAGGAACTTATCGAGACGACATTTTGGACTAAGCGGACGAAATTCACGTCCGTTTAGGGCACACAGCAAGGCCGTCTCTATACGGACTTGGAATATTGTGAAAAAAATTCACACCGAGTCAGTTTTGGTCTGAAAAGCCTACTTAAGATGCCGAGTGTGTACTGCGGGGTGAACATAACGCTGCGTCGAGCGCTATGTACAAAAAGTCACAACTTTC
This sequence comes from Pseudococcus longispinus, assembly GCA_900064475.1. Taxonomy (NCBI): domain Eukaryota; kingdom Metazoa; phylum Arthropoda; class Insecta; order Hemiptera; family Pseudococcidae; genus Pseudococcus; species Pseudococcus longispinus. Next base: position 9,565 of record FIZU01007104.1, read on the forward strand.
TGGTGTCCACGTAGAACAGTAAAAAGTTGACGGAAAACTGTCCTCTCAAGATGTCCAAAAAATGGACCAGTGTGTTTCATTTTCCTTCACTTGAGGAAATTTATCCCACGCATCAACGCTATGCTGCACTTAAACTGACATGGTGCTAACTTAAACACAACTGCCTCGAAGGAACTTGCGCTTCTCTCTCAGTGTTGTGCGCGCGCGCGTGTGTGCGCGTGTTTTCTTTAAATTTCAACTTTTTTTTTGTGGAGAGGAGATAAAATTTCTCCTTCATAAAAGGATTTATCTCAGTTGTCGTATATGATCGTGTTGGTGTATCTACTGTGTAGGAGGAGGACTGTGGGTATGGGTACGAATATGTAGGTACTAACTACCGCGTATGTATCCCTATTATTCGAATAACTCGCAGCCTTAGGTATCGAATATATCTATCAAGTACCTAACCTGTACATAAATCATGCGTCACGAATCGGAAGAGCGAAACTAGACCGTGGTATATGAAATTGAAATACCTACGTATGCAACGCGAGGTGAGGTGTGCGTGCAATTGCACGTAGGTATGCGGCGAAGCAACTATACAGCGAACTTCACAATTTGTAAATACGAGCAAAATACATTGCGCCGCGTCGCGTCGCACGCGTTTGCGTTCGCGCTCTCTTACTCGTTCTCGATCTCGTTGACGCCGAGGCCGAAAACGACGATCAAAATAGGTATTTACCTACGTACCTATAATGCACCGATGTATGTATCATCGGCTATCGAGAAGGTACCCTGGCCTCTTATCTTACACGTACCTTACCACCTAACCTCTACGTACATACTACGTTGGTAGGTACCCCTATGTATATTTACCTAGATACCTATACCTACGTCCACGTAGTACGTAGTGTACGTACTCCTAAGTCGTATGTATGGATTGTGGGACTGGGTGTACGACAGTACGTGTTCTACCTATCTATCTACCTACCTACATACTTGTATGGTATAGTGACACATGGGAGAAAGAGAAAAGCGCACACTATCCATAAATTACGTGGGTACAGTACGCGTTAGGTGTTCGCACTATCGCACATCTATACATCACTACAGTACATTGTATCGTATCTAACGGTATTTAAATGCCGATTCCGGTCCGTTCCGCGCCGTCGTTCCCTAAAATTATCGACATTTTTGTCGTGAAATTAACCGATTAAAATCGAAATACGCGCGCGTCATTGGTATGCCGCGATATCTTCGACTTTGGCTTCGGCTATGCGCGGTATGTAAAACGAACATACAGGAACCAACTGACTTGGAGTACCTATACGTACGAGTAATGGGTAAAATACCTTCGTTTGGTACACATACTACATCGAGGGGGAAGATAGAGACCTCCTTCTTCGACGTCATTGCGTACAAGTCGAAGAGTTTGCGAAAACGATCGCGCTTATTTTTTCGATGCAAAAAAAATGTTGGAAAATTGTATTCGAGTCGGTAACGTTTTAATTTTTAGCAGCTTTTCGGCGATTCCTTGGTCATGACCTGCCTACTAACGAGTTACCTAGCTCGACTACCCACACCCACTCCTACTTGCGCAAATACCTATACCTGGATACCTAGATACGTAACGTAACGCGCCTACCGTTATCATATACCTACGTATGTTTGTATAGTACGCATATCTACCTAGACCTACGTTCGTTCATTCCGTCGAATTGCGATGCCGTGGAAACGAATTTGCGAGGAGGTATGCGGATGCGCAGGTATTCGGGCATGCAGGCATGGTACAAATAGGTATGGTGTATGGGATAGCATAGTGGTTTAGCGAGTATAGGCCGATAAAGGTATGTGTCGAATGCGGTGCGGTTGTCGTAACCGCTCCGCTGTCGCAAATAAGAGCGAACGTGAGAAAATGATGGCCAGGGTCGTAATCGGCGTTCGCGGTTGTACCGCGCGCTCTCATGCTACCAATCTTTTGGGCGACGCGACGTACTCTCGGATGAGCTGCTTTCTCTATAATCGTTTACCTATACCTACGCACTATCTACGTAGTACGAGTGCGACCGCGGATCTGGAATGGTAACTGTCCCATATCGGCACCGCGGCGCGGCACTGTCACGGTCGTCCTGTAATCTCGCGACCTCGCGAGTAGGTACACATGGTTTGCACTATGTTGTGGTATAGCGTAGTGTAGCCTTATTCATCGCATACAAATAGGTACTTTTCGTTACTAATTCGCCAAGTACCCAGCTTGTGGATGATTGAAGGGGGTTGTAGTATTACGGATGGATTTATACCTTCGGACCCCCTTTCTGCTGATCGCAATGTCTCTGCAGCTGCGACCTTGACTGTGCCCCCAGTGCCCATGTGGCGACCTACTTCAGCCGCAGTCTGCAGCTCTTGGATTCGAAACTGGACCAGAAGCTTGATCCCTTAGCGTCGGATGTTGCTGATATGAGAAGCGAATTAGTAGTTATTTGTGATTCACTTGCCAGATGAGAGGAGAGGGTTGTCCTGCTTTAGGGTCCGATGGATGAGTTGGTGATGAAGGAGGAGATGGTACAGTCTCGGTTGTCAGCCCTGGAGACTAGATTGAAGAACGTGATTGAGACAGCCGAAAACTATACCTAGCCATATGAACAATGTTATTTCTGGCCTGCCTGTTTGGAAAGATGAAGATCCAATACAGGTGGCTATTAAGGCTGCGACAGTTGTTAATATGTAGTTGAAGCCTTCGGATATCGTTGACTGCCATCGTCTCCCATCGCGAGGTGTGGGCCTGCCCTTTATTATCAAGTTTGTTAATAGGGCTACGGCTAGCCTATGGTCTCTACTTTCAAATCTGTTTCCACTAAGGCTAGCGCAGTGGATGATGATCCAGCCACTTCCCTGTTCGTTGATAGACACTAGGCTCTTAAGGCGCCATTCTTACTTCGTGACGCGAGGAGTCTCAAGAAGTTTGGGTATACGGCATCGTGGGTAGGTGGAAGTTCTGCGTTTGTTAGGAAAAATGTGAGGGGACTGAGGAGGTGAAGATTTCTTCTGAAGAGGATGTTGAGAGATTGAAAAGAGGTGCGGTGCGGTGGGTGTGCAGAGTAGTTGAATTCTGTTTGTGTCTGTATGGGTTGAATGATATGCTTTCTTCGATTTATTGGTACGATTGCGCATAATTTGAATGTATTTTGTGTGAATGAGGTCTCTACGGCATAGCAGAACTTTGATAACCTTCTCTCGGCTTTGAATGTGCAGTCTGTAAATTTTGATACTATTGCTCTTACTGAAATTTGGGTTTATGACGAGGAAAGTAGCATTTCTGGTTTTAATAGTTTCTTCGAATGTTGTGGATATCGTAAGTCTGGTGAAGTTATGGTGTTTGTAAGAAAATCTCCGAGAGTCTTTGAGTCAAAAATTTTGAAATGTTGGTTTTATATAGGTTCTATGGTCATGTTAGGCAACCGTTCATCGATGAGCTTCGCTCCTACTTAGACATGTCTGAAAGGTCTGATACACCAAAGGTTGTACCGGGTGTTACGAATATTAACTTACGTGACGCTACTGCATCCTATGATTATGCCGAGTGCATCGCATCTACAGGTTTTGAATTTCTTCTTAATGTACCTATCCACTAGACTTGGACTGATCTCTTCTTCCTGCCTCCACCACGTTCTTGCAAAGAGTTTGTATAGAACTGATACTCACTGATATGTAGTCGATGGTCCCGTGCAAGATGTTAGTTTTTCTGATCACTCTGCTGTAATCTACAGGATAAATTGGCTCTATGGTTGCTCCACTGGTCTCCCTGGCTTTTCTCTAAATTCAAAATTGGACTTGGATGTTGTTGACCAGAGAAGTTCTGACGTCTGAGGTGTGTTGAAGACTTGGTCAAACATCTCGTCTCAATATGTGCTGTCCTCCGCTGTGTCGGTCAAGTCACCTCGTATCTTTGAGACAATTGTTTAGGAGAGGCTGGCGGAGTTTCTTCCGAAGACTGGCTTCTTTTCCGACTATCTGCTTAGCTTCCTTCCACATAGAAGCGCAGAGAAGGCGCTTCTTCATCATGTTACCAAAGTCATTTGTGAAAGGAGTCTGGTAAACTTGTAGCCTCTGTTTATGTTGATATTGCTAAGGCATTCGACACTGTAAATCATAGACTTTTACGTAGGCTTTTACGGGGTTGTGGTCTTGACGACGGGCTGGTAAGCTGGTTCTGGTAAACTTGCAGCCTCTGTTTATGTTGATATTGCTAAGGCATTCGACACTGTAAATCATAGACTTTTGCGTAGGCTTTTACGGGGTTGCGGTCTTGACGACGGGCTGGTAAGCTGGTTTTGCTCCTATCTGGAGAGAAGTACTCGAGAGAGCACGTGCGACGAGTTCTCTCAGTGGACCAATTCCATTATTGTGTGGTGTGCCTCGGGGGAGCATCCTGGGTCCTAATTCTGTTCCGGATTTTCATCAATGTACTGCTTAGGCTTCCTCTTTGAGGCTCTCTCTATTGCTTTGCCAATGATACGGACCATGTTGTTTCTTCTGATTCCGTGGATGAGCTTGCGAAGAGGCTGAACGAAGATTTGTGTGCGATTTCCCAGTGGTTTAAGAGTAACTGAAGGTTAACCACATTAAGTGAGAGCTGCTGATCTCAAGTTTCCAGAGTCGGCACATTCCTAACCTCGATAATTTGGTCTTCCTGCATGGTGGTGACTGTGATAAGGCACTATACTTAACACGGGTGTACCAGACCGCCATTTTGTTCCCTTTTTTTTGTGGCTGGCGGGGTGTAGTGGAGCAGCCTCACTACACCCCGCCATCCGAAATAAAAGTGAACAAAATGGCGGTCTGGTACACCTGTGTTCGGTATAGTGTCCTAACTGTGATGGCTCGTGTTCCTGCACTCCTCTGGTGCAGGTCACGAGTCACCAGTATCTGGGAGTGTATGCGGATGCGTGTTTGTCTTGTAAGGACCAGTGTAGTGCCTTAGTTAAGGACCAACCTCAGCAAGATTGTTTATGCTTTGAAGTATTTGAGTGGTACAGTGTCCACTTGCGGGGGTTCAACGCTCCTGATGCTCCGAAAGTGGGCCGCTTGGTTGGTGGCTGGTGAATGCTGGGACGCCCCTTCCTTGCTGGTGTTCAGGTCTCTGGATGTGTTCAAGGTCGTCGTCGTCGTTGGGGTCGCTTCTCTTATTTCAAGAGGTTACGTACATCTATATTCTTCGATTCCTAGCGTATCTGATCGTATCACGTAGATTTTTGCATGGAGAGTTGGACGGTGAATTTGTAGTCAGCATTTCTGATCTCTTTCTTCCTCTGATGGGTTTTCCCTGAATTCGTCCCTGTACCGCCAACACGAATATACCATTTTCCCGGATTTTGTGGCCTATATACTTCTCTTTTCGATGCTTGATATCTTCGACTATCGTTCTATTTTCTTCTTTCACTTTTGCTAAGACTGAGACGTTTGTTGCAAAGTCAGTCCATGGTATTTTTAGCATTCTTCGATAACACCACATCTCAAATGCGTTCAATCTTCTTTCACTA
>FIZU01007107.1:0-16288 GCA_900064475.1 Pseudococcus longispinus
ACAATTTTGACCAAAAAATGACAGTTTGGACTAGAAAATAAAAAATGACAAAAAAATGTCAATTTTGACTGAAAACTGAGAATTTTAACCAAAATTTACAACTTTGACCTACACTGCTATTTTTTCAAAAAAATTACGATTTTGGCCAAAAGTAACAGGTTTTACACCGAAATGACCACCATTTACTTTTAAATCACAATTTTGACCATAAATTGATGACGATTTTGAACAGAAATGGAAATTCTGACAAAAAACAACATTTTAGACCAAATCACATACATTTTGTCAGACTTTATGAAACTTATAAAAATTTTGAATACGCAACGCCAATATTTTTTTCGTTGACATTTTTCCAAAAGGGTTTAAATTTTTCCGAGTTCAAAAGTCAACTGACCCCTAATAAAAATGTTCAAAGTCGAAAAGTCAGAATTTTTGAAATTTTCCAAGTCCAAAAAATCGTTTGGAATCTGAAAAATTTTTCTAGTCCAGAAAATCTAAAATAGACTGACGAAATGTTTGAAAGTCAGTGTGATCTCTGAAATTTTCCCAAAATGTCGGAAACATAGCGCGACTTACATACCCTAAGTGGAAAATTTGTCTATCTTTGCTTTATTTAACTGACGTTTCGTAATAAGTATTGCTCCCTTTCCTAAATTCTCACTTTTATTTCGTTGTAAGTTCTGATACTTCATATCGAGATTTCGATTATACCCAAAATCCAAACTATTACGATGTTTTGTTCTGTTTAGCACAGCGGTATGGATCAAAAAGAAAGAGAAAAAATTATGAAGCATTTTAGAACTATTGAACAGTTCTACAACACTGATATTGCAGAAATGCTGAAAACCGACGCCGATCTACTTTAAAAAATACGAGCTAATCGATTTATTATTTTTATTAATTTTATAAATGAAATGAGTAGATAGAGCATGTTTCTTTAATATTTTCACTTTGACAGCACGTTCATTTGACGCTACTTTCCTTTTGAAATTCTAATTTGATTTTTTGTTCAATTGTGTTCTCGTCAAGTTCCATCTGTAAAATATGAATAAATAAATGCAAGTGGTAATTTAATCGAATGAAATAATTAATAGAGAAACTAACCTCATCAAATTGCAAAAATTTACTATTTTTTTCTACTTTATCAAAAGATCGTAGGTATTTTCGTCTATGCAGTAGAACGGTATCAACGTGAGTTTTATGTTTGGTGGCTAATTCCAAAGCTCTGTGTGAATTGAAAACGAATAAATACTAATTCAGGATTAGCATTGGGTAAAAATACTGTCATATTTACCTGATCCAGCGATGCATACAAATATTTAAATAAATAGCCCTGAAAATTAATCCGTTTTGGAGTAAAACTGACTCGGCATCTTCGGTATTTCCACCTAATAGAGCAATTTCGGCTGTTTGAATGGATTTATTCTTGATGGTCTGAAAAATTGGAATATTTGAGATGAATGAATCTATTCGATAGTAAAATTAATCACCAAAATGTGAATATCTTACTTTAATGTATTGAATAAACGATACTTTATCGAGTAAATCGATGGCGGCGTAGGCTTCTTCGGCTGTATCGAGATCTTTGCCAAAGATCGATAATCCTGCTAAACAAGTCCATAGTATTTCATCCTAAAAATCAATTTTTTTTATAAATCTGAAATATTTTATTCGAGAGAAAAAATCCAGTTTCAATTATACCTTTACACTTCGACATAATTTCAAAGCATTTTTCCAATTATTGGTGAAACCGTAAGAGTGCAGAATAGATATAAAAGGCGATGTGCAGCTGTTGATCAACGAGCCATCGGATCTACGTATATTGACATGATTACGAATAAAATTAACAACGCTGGGATTTCTTCCAAATTCGCTGAAAAATTCCGAATGTTAGAATTTCACAATGTCGAAGATGAATTACTCGTGTAAAAAGTACCTCGTATCTTTTACTAGAGTAGATCTACGAAGTAAACGAGGATCGACGAAAACGATTCCAGGATAATACCAAACGGTCAGGGTTGTTTCTTGAATTCCAGCCAAAGTGTTATAATCGTGATTCCAAAATATCGACTGAACCATTACTCCTTGAATGAAAATAGAATCGTTAGAATGTTTGATTTCCAAATTGATGGGATATTATAGAAAATCTCACCTAATTTGTCTATTTTCCTCGATGAAGATATTCCTGTTTTGGTAGGTACCGATAATAGGTACAAATCTCTATTTTTATCGATAAATGCCAATTGTCGATTTTGTATTAAACCAGCTTGATTGAGAGCTAAATCGGTTATACCGATTTTATGAGTGAAAGATGGCGGATTTACATTCGAACCTATTTCTAATAAATGAATAACTGAAAAAAAAAAATTGAAATTAAATATTCGGTATCGAACGACGATTATTTCATAAAATATAAAAATACCTTTGTCATCGATTTGATCTCTTAATGTTAATGAATCATTGCTCAATGATATCATGTTATCGTTGATTAAATCACACAGCATGTTGGGCCATTTAGGAGTCGATACGTTTCTACCATCGTAAGAGTAAATATTTATGGCACTGGGTTCCACCAAAGCAAAAACTCTAAAACAAATTGATAAATCTTTCGAAAAACATAACAATTGAAAACGTTTTAGTCTACAGTCCAACTGGCAAAAAGTGTTCATTTGTCTGGCTATTTTGCGGCCTAAAAAATTCTCCCTATTTATGGAAAAAAATTCACTAGTTTTCGTACATGGTCCAAGACCCTTAAAACAAATTTTATATTTTCAAATGGCTTTTTGTACTTGTAAAAAAATTGAAAAAATCGGTTGTTTGGACTTGAAATAAATTTTAAAAATTCGGTGTACTTTGTTTTCTGGCTGGGGCTTATAAAATCGATTTATTTTAGAGTATCAAACTCTCGAAAGTTGGTTGAAAAAAATGTTGATCTTGATTTTTGAATTTTTGATGAAATTTTAATCCATTTTTATAGGTCGCACGGTACTACTTCGGTAATATCCGAAAATCGACTTACTTCAGGGCTTCAAATTCTTAAAAATTTCTTGAAAATAATTTTGATCGTGATTTTTGGGTTTTTGGCGAAATTTCAACCCATTTTAATACGTCACACGATAATTTTTCAATAATACCCAAAAATTTACCCATTTTAGGACTCCAAATTTTCAAAAATTGCTCAAAAAAATTTTTAGACGTGATTTTTGGGTTTTTGGCGAAATTTCAACCCATTTTGATAGGTCAAACGATAATTTTTCAATAATATCCAAAAAATGACCCATTTTAGGGCTCCAAATTTTCAAAAATTGCTCGAAAAATTTTTTAGTTGTGATATCTGAATTTTTGACGAAATTTTAAGCCATTTCAATAGGTCGCACAGTAATTTTTCGTCAACATTCAAAAATCGATTGAATTTAGGGCTCCAAGTTCTCAAAAAAATGACCCAAAAAAAATTTGGTCGTGATTTTTAAATTCCTGACGAAATTTTAACCCATTTTGATAGGTCGCAAAGTAACTTTTGAAACGTTTTATGGGGGTTCATTTTTACTTGAATGTAGCGGGGGGCGCTAGGGGGGCGCGATGTTGGGCATATACCTACAAAAAGCCAACTGAATTTTTTGGGCCGCAAAAAAGTTAGCCAAATTCGATTTCTAGAGCACTTTTTGCCAGTTGGACTGTACACTATTTGTAGTTGATTAACGTACTTTTCAGCCATAAGAATAATCATAACACAGCCTTCTTTCAAATCCATGATATGAGGGGTATTGAAATTATTAATGTTGTAAATGTAACATTGCGTAGGTGTAGCTACGACAATTCTTTTATAACGAATTACCACGTGTATGATTCTTTCGGGGAAATCTAATTTTTCCATTACTTCGCCGCTTATATCTTTGACTTGGAGACATTTTCTACTCGTTAGAAGTAATTCATAGTTGAGCCATTCGTATCGTCTGTAATTATACGAAAATTCAAATTTTTAAAAAAATGAAATAAAAAATATTATTAAATATTCATAAATTGAAAGCAATACCTTTCTATAATATGAGCCAAGATTAAATTACCGTTAGCACAAGCACAAGCAACCTGTGTACCATCACTTGACCATGAAATGCTGTAAATGCTATCGCTGGTTGGCATTTCCAAGCAATGAGACCACTGAAAAGCAGACAGAAATATTGAACGTGAATAAAGAATTGAATGAATAATATTATTGATAAAATTCATCGCAATTTAATTAGATTTTTGAAAAATTAATTTGTAGGATGTAATAAAAATAACCTTTGGAATAATATTTGAAAATCTTACCCCAGCTTTATCACACAGTCGTAACGTGTTGAAAGAACCGATGGCAAATAAATCACCACTCGGTGCCCATTCTAATGATGTAATTGGATAATCGTGAACAACGCTGGAATACAGCTGACGTCCATAAATATCCCATACCTTGAACAAACAAAAAAATCAGTAAGTTTCTACTCCCCTTAAATAATCTCTTTTAAATAGATTCAATTTACTTTATATCGACAATCTTCAGATCCGGAAATAATGAGATTGTTATTACTGTTCCATGAAACTTTCAAAATTAATCCTTCGTGAGCTTTCCACTGAAAAAAAATACAATACCATTATGACAAATCAATTGGAAAAAACGCCACCTTTCATAAAATCATTCAACGTACTCGATTCGATTTAACATTTCCAGTTAGAGTTTTTATTACGAGCATTTTATTATTAGTGTAGAGAATTTGATTAGAATCTGGACTCCAGGCTGCACTATAAATTGGTATCGATTCTTGAACAACGGTAGATCGAAGCATTCCACTTTTAGACCATATTTTTATTTGGCCATCTTCTCCACCTAAGGCAGAAATCGTCATAATTTCTATTCATCCGATGCCATCAGGACTTGGTTCACATATCCATACCAGTTAATAAACTTGAACCGTCTGAACTCCATTTTCCGACGAGAACAGCTCCTCGATGAGCATCTGCAGATTTCTCAGTTCTTCCATTTTTTCCAATATTATGAAATTTTCCTAAAAAAAAAAAAAAATAATGAATATCGATTTTCAGCATTGAATTTAAACTGGATCTAAACAAATATTTACCATCAGCTGTCGTGAGTAAAATTTGTTCAACTTTTTGCCTCTTCAGTCCTCCTTGATTTCTTACAAAACAATGCAAATCTATGGGGTAAGCGTTCTCCGGAAAATCACACAGCTTCACCGAGTCTTTAGTCACGAGATTCCATTTCAATAGAACTCTATCATCTCTAAAAAGAAAAAAGTTGTATCTACCATTTGATTTTGGGAAAATAAACGAATAAAACGTACCCGCAAGAGAACACCTCTTCTGATAAATTCCACCCTACTGCACATATCGGTTCATTTGCATCGGATTGGTTCAAAACAGTAATTTTAAATTTCATTTTCTATGATTACGATTGTCATATTGTTTTCAGGTTGGTTATAAATTCATGCACTTCGTTCACATTGTTTATTTCATAACTTTTGGTCAATTTTTGACGTCATTTTCGATAACATCCCTTCGGTCTTTGGTTCATATTGTTGTCATTCATCGTTACCATTAGCAACACATATCATATGAATTACATGCTATAATCATTATCTACCGAATTCATTTCATGTATCAGTAATTTGCTGCTTGGTATTTATTTCAAGTCAGGAAGTAGTGCAGTTTGCAGAATAAATTTTTACTTGGATCATGCCATCGTAGGAGGTACATATATTCTCCTTTTTCAAGTCTCTTTTTCTGTTGAAAACTATGAAGGGAAAATGCTCATACTCTTCCACTGTATCTCGTAGGTCATAATGGTTTGCTACAGACATTTTGGATTTTAATAAACTTCCAAAGAAAGTTGTTCCAGTCGAAAAATTAGACTTTTCTATTCATTACTAACGTTATCAGTTGAATTTTTCAAGTTTTCATTTTTGAATTTGTGATAAGAACCTGAGAACGCGGTAAAACAGCCTTCGTATGTATTCGGTATACTTCGTTAACGTTCGCTGAACTTGAAACTTTTCATTTTACATTATATTTTTCCCATTATCTGAATCTATGATTTCTCCTCCCTAAGTTCCAACCCGCTAAAAAAATGACTTGAAGTCTCAAAAGGGACTAATTTTTCAAAATTGTGACCCTTTTCTGACCACTAACCATTCCATTGGATCAACTCTGGTAAATATTTCACTTCCTGTTACAGAATGAAACGATCAATTTATAAAACGTGTCACGTTGCATTACATATTTCGACGAATTAATTCACACGATAACTTCCGACTAATTAACGAACCCAATTCAATAAAATGGAAGGTCTAATCAATTTTTAAAAACAAGGCGAATCATTTCACAAATTTTATTCGTCAATGACATAACAAAATATAAAATCAAGCGCTGGTAATCTTTTCTTCCTCACGGATTCTATCCTTTTTCAATGGACCCATAAAAGCAGCCTTATCAGCAACAGTTTGGAAGCGACCATGACCAAATTTGGACGACGTATCGATGAATTTCAAGTTGATCTTCTCCAAAGCCGATCGTTTAGTATGAACCAACAAAGACTGCAAAAAAATTACCAACATTAGTACAATTCAAAATTACAGGGCAAAATACATCACAGCAATTTTTTTACAGAACATTTCAGACCTATCATTATGTATCATAAGATTATCAATGGATTGGCTCTTGATACAATCATCATCAATGAATAAAATAATTTACTGTCATACGAAATTCTAAAATAATCACCTTTCTAAGGGTGATCACACGTTTCTTCGGTCCGACACAGCATCCTTTGATCATGACGAAATCGTTGTTAACTTCACCATAATGAGGGAAACCTCCCATCGGAGTAACAGTTTTTTCGGTTAAATCGTATTCGGTTGAAGCATTATTTTTAATAACCTGAAATCAACGAAGGTCTTAATTAAATTCACGAATCGATACAAGATTGAAAAGCTGTATTTCGTATGGTTTACTTCCACTTCATAGCCCAATTGGCTGTTAGAAGTCGAGGAATAATACGAAATTAAAATACCAGCTTACAAAAGTAAGGGATTCGGTTAATTTATGATGTTACGGTTGGCATTATTGCAATTAAAATTACAATACCGGTCCCGTTAAGAATACGAATATTCCCATCAATGAAATTACGTCACATGTTCAATGAAAAATCTGTACTCGATATGGTTTACTCCCACTTCATAGCCAAAGAGGCTCATGGAAGTCGAGGAATAATATCGAACTTAAGCACTTCGAAGAAGGCTACTTTGATATATGATGTTACGGTTGGCATTGCTGCAATAAATATACAGCACCGGTCCCGTTAGAGGTACATACCTCCATCAATAAAAAAATTTCCATTGAAAAAAATGGCAACCTACTTTTCCATCTTTAGTATGGATTCCTTGGCCAAGACGATAGATTTTCTTGTTGATTTCGGTACGATGGTGATAACCTTTTTGACCGGCACGGGCTACTGTGAATTGGACACGACTTGGATGCCAGGCACCAATACAAGCGACTTTCCTTAAACCTTTGTGGGTTTTTCTGGGTAATTTCTTTGTATGCCAACGAGAAGTGACACCTAAATAGAAAAATTGTATTAGAAATGGAAACACGAAATATTACAGTTCAAGTCAAAATAATATAACGATCATCAGTAGGAAGGCAGCAAAAGTAATTCTTCAGGTATCAGTTTAGGCAATTGCTAATCATCATACGATCGTTACAAGTGAACTAAAAATAATCGAAATAATTCTCACCTTTGTATCCTTTTCCTTTCGTAACACCGATGCAATCGATCATTTCATCTTGAGTGAAAACGTGGTTAACAGGAATAGCTTTTTCGAAATGTTCTTTAGCCCATTGTACTTTTTCTGGTACGGTACCGCCGTTGATTTGGATTTCCATAATGTGCGATTTCTTTTGTCTGAATTTCAATAATTTCATCTAAAAAAAAAATCAAAAATTAGTAACCATACGAATTAATTTACTCAAGGTTGAAATGAAATTACCTGTGTGTGGGCAATTGCACGAACAACTGAACAATATTTGGAAATTTTAGCTAATTCTTTATCGATAGCTTTACGACCAAGGGGATCTTGCCATTTCTTGGAAGCTTTGGTGAAAGCCCTCTTCTTAGCTTTGTACCTAATGGTAATCAGAATTATAGAGAGGCGTCTCATTAACATGAAAATGTAAGAGGAGACATTCTCTCTACCAAGGAAAAGTATTTCACACTTTTTCAACTTGGAAAATTATCTCTCATCTGAACTAGAGAGGAGAGTTGAAATAAATTAAACATATGAAACCATACAACACAAAAATTAAACATAAATCAATGATAATCTCAGTCCGCCCTAGTTTGACATCACAATCAATCAGGTTTTTCTAACCGTAAATCAAAAGGGTTATCATCATCGAAAAAAATAAATCGCCAAGAAACGTGCTGAAAACTAACCAGTTCTTATAAAATCGTCTTCTGCAATCTTCAGATAAATGCTCAGCCCAGACGGTGGAAAGAGCTTTCAAACCATTGGGTGTTTCGATGTAGCCTACGACTCCGACAATGACCATTGGAGGAGTTTCGATGATGGTTACAGGTTCTACGATTTCTTTCTTGTTTACCTCTGTAGAAATGAAACGTTTTGATTAAGTCGGTTCAGATTATTTTTAAATTGAAATAAGGTAAAATGCTCACTCGATCCGGGTCTGTCGGCTTCACGAAGCACGTGTGTCATACCGGCTTTGTAACCGAGGAAAGAAGTTAAATGGACTGGTTTAGAAGGATCATCTTTGGGGAAGGACTTTACTCTACCACGATGTCTTCGTGCACGTTTCTTGGGGTAGAATCCCATAGAACCATGACGAGGGGCACTAAATTTACGGTGAGACTGTAACACGAGAACGAAAACACAAATTTCATGAAACACATTTTCGATAATGAAAAAAGCGATGTCGAAATATAGCGAATAAATTGTAACCAAATTGAATTAAAATAATTAAAATTTACACGAGGAACAAATAATTATAATTAATAAAATTGAAGTACTCACCATGATGTTGGTTAACTAATCCCTACTTCACTACTTCACACCATAACACGTAGAATAAAAATGATGGACGAAAAAATTTCAAGAATCGCAAGCGTTTCGCTCTTTTTGCAAAAACGTGGCCGCCTGGCCGGCAAGCCTGCGTAAAAAAATAATGCCAAGTCAATTCCTGAAAAAATGGAAAAATTTCATATTTTCAAATTTTTTCTTTTTTCTTCAGTTTCAAGTTCAGAATTTCTAATGCTTTTCAAATCACTATTTTTTTCTTACCAAATTTTCATATTTGAAAGAAATTCACTCGTAGTTTCGGAAAAATTTGAAAAAAAAGAAAATCCCAAAAATACCTACTTACTTTCCTACCAAACCGAAATCAAAAAACCATACAGTTGTCGCGAACGCCAAACAAAAAGCCAACTCAAAACGTGGAACCTGGCGATGCGGTGGCTTTGGAATTTCTTTCATCTCGTGATACCACGGTGTTAAGGTCTTTTTCTCAAGCCGTTTCCTAGCTCGCCTTTCTCTTTACGTTGCGAATTTATATTGTAAATGAGTAAATTTATCGTTTGTTTTCAAGAAAAGTAGTTCCGTCATTAATTTCAAAATTTTTCGTTAATATTCGCATTACGACTAATTTATTAATTTCGTCGCAAAATCGAGTGAAAAATACAGTGTTTTTTGTGAAAAAATTCCATTGTGCTTCATATCTAAAAATATAACATTACTGTGAAATTTGCATGCCGCAGTTCTTTTCCCACTAAAACTCAATTGAACATGTCTTATGATAAAAGGTAAGATATATTTTATCGAATATTACTATATTAACGTGTTAAAATTAAGTGCAAATGGTTTTATCGGTTTTATTTTACGTATGTCAATCGAAAACGAATAATCGGCGCGGTTATAAATGTAAATATTTTGAATAATATGTGAAAATAGTTGACGCCAACATGGCGTGTTCTATCGGCATGTGATCGTTCTTTTCATTTCGGTATTTCTACGTTAGTGTATGTTAATTTTTATTTTTACCGACGTTTTTCTCTATTCAACGGTATATTTGAATGTTTGAAATTGGTTAAAGTCGAATTACTTACGAATAATGTTAAAGTGGCGGGTTATCTCATTGCATTCTCATTTCTCTAAATTAGTTTAACCGGATGTTAGTATATTTAATTCGGTCTCTCGTAGTAGTTTCTTTCTTTTCACCAGCTAGATAAATATTTCTTCGAAATTATTCTTTGTTGTTGGTCAAGTTCATTACGCTGTTGTATGTATTTCGGGTGACTCAGCGTTTAGGTATTTCCTACTGTAATACTGAATGAATACTAATACTCGTATTAGCCTAAGTAATAGTTTTCATTCAAATATTAAAATTACGCCGATAATTACGCACCGGTAATGGTATTTCATTGATCAGCTCTGGCTGAATTGGCGCGTGTGAGGGAGGGTACGAAAACACGTGTCGTAGATAGTTTTTTATTCGCGTTTGCAAATTGACGTAGCAATTATTTACCTATTATGATTATTTCAGAAACGACGAGTGGAGTGAATCGAAAAATGGTCCACCAACCGACCGGGAGCATTACGATGGCCCTCCTGGAATGGAAGTGGATGGAATCATCCAGTCCAACTGGGATGAGGTAAATTGACATATCTTATTTTAAATTATCCGAGCTGAACTTAATTTTGTATTTTTTTTAGGCAGTGGATAGTTTCGATGAGATGAACCTCAAGCAAGAGTTATTGCGAGGTATCTACGCATACGGTTTTGAAAAACCATCTGCCATTCAACAGCGAGCAATTATCCCATGCGTTAAAGGACACGATGTAATAGCTCAAGCTCAGTCAGGTATGCAAAATTGGTTTAATTATTTCATCGTACAGATTCGATTATTTATTCTGGTGTTTGTGTTTCAGGAACTGGAAAAACGGCTACGTTTTCGATTTCAATTTTACAGCAAATTGATCCTGCTCTAAACGAATGCCAAGCCTTGATTTTGGCGCCAACTCGGGAACTTGCGCAGCAAGTAAGTAATTCATTGTCCGAGTGTGATAATTTGAAAGAGCATTCTTCAATTTTCTCGTTATTTCGATAGACCCAAAAGGTAGTTTTGGCCTTGGGTGATTTCATGGAAAACTGCAGATGTCATGCTTGTATTGGTGGTACCAATATTCGCGAGGACATGCGTCGTCTCGAGGAAGGCGCTCAAGTGGTCGTAGGAACCCCTGGACGGGTTTATGATATGATTATTCGTAAATCTTTGAGTATGTATTCGACTTTGAACCCTCATTTATTCTAATTTACATGTTTTAATCAACGTTGTTCTATTTTTCGCAGAAATTGATAACATTAAAGTATTTGTATTGGACGAAGCCGACGAGATGCTTTCTCGTGGATTTAAAGAACAAATTCACCAGGTGTTCCAGCACTTACCTCAGGATGTACAAGTTATTCTGCTTTCCGCTACTATGCCAACAGACGTGCTGGAAGTCAGCAAACAATTTATGCGCAATCCCGTACAAATTTTAGTAAAGAAAGAAGAATTAACCCTGGAAGGTAAATCGGATCATTTATAAGGATTCTTTTTTTAATTACTCTTCGACCTTCATTGTTTTGTATGTTTTTTTTTAGGTATTAAACAATTTTACGTGTTTGTCGAGAAAGAAGAATGGAAGCTAGATACTTTGTGTGATTTATACGATACCTTGAGTATCACTCAGGCTGTAATATTTTGTAATACTAGGCGTAAGGTCGATTGGCTCACGGATAGGATGACTAAGAATGACCATACCGTATCGTCGATGGTTAGTATACGTTTTATTCTCATAATTAATCCCATTTAATTTCTCTAAAACGAGTGACTCGAGAATTAACTTCATTTTCGTGACGTATAACTTGCATTATTTCTCCCTTTGATAATTCGAAAACGCCCTATCAACAGCTAACGTTTCGTGATAAATTGTGACCCTCTTAAATTACAGTTGACGTCACAAGTCGACGTTTTCTTGCTGAAACCGAAATCGTTTCGTAACAAATGATATATTTTACTTTGGTAAATTGAAAAACAAAGCTGATTTCCATTTTTATCAAACCAAATGAAATTTATTACTTGGGTTTGTCTTGGGCGAAATTTCATTCTGAGATCCAGAATGCCATAATTCTGCCATCTTGGGAAATTCTTATCTCTGATGAAATAAATTTTAACCTATGATGAAAATCTATTGACATTTGATGCCGAAACCATTGTTCTTTTCTTACTAACGCAGCATGATTTTCCTCCCCTCCCCTGCTCTTTGTCTTTGGCTCGTTTTAATCGCATTTCTTTACTCGATGGACACGTGTAATATTCGCAATGGATTTTTTTCTCGTATCGATGCTACAATTTGTGGTACGAGGAAGTATTTGAAACTAAGCTAACGGGATTAGCGTTGCATTTCGAGGTGATTCGCTGTGGTTATCTTGATGGAACGTGTAAGAAGAGATAATCATCTAGGCGATAATTTGAATTATGTGGTATTTGATTTGAAATGATGTTTTCGGTTTTTTATTAATAAGATGACCTTTGTTTCGATGTAATTTATGCGACTCGATTTGCTGATATTTTGAATATTTTGTTCTGTTTAGCACGGCGATATGGATCAAAAAGAAAGAGAAAAAATTATGAAGCATTTTAGAACTGGATCGAGCCGTGTTCTAATTACTACTGACTTGTTAGCTAGAGGAATCGATGTCCAGCAGGTTTCGTTGGTTATCAACTACGATCTTCCCTCAAATCGTGAAAATTATATCCACAGGTAAATCCATCCGACTCTTACGACGATCGGAGATCAATCGTAAGGTATTAATTGATCGATTTGATTGCAGAATCGGACGTGGTGGTCGTTTCGGTCGTAAAGGTGTCGCTATCAACTTCGTTACAACCGAAGATAAACGTACGTTGAGTGATATTGAACAGTTCTACAACACTCATATTGCGGAGATGCCGAAAACCGTCGCCGACCTACTTTGAGAAGTACGAGCCAATTTGTTTATTGAATTGTGCTGTCTAAAGCAAAAAAAGAAAACAAAAACTCTTGACTATTTATTTTGTTCGTGTCCTTTGAATTTAATAAAATTATTAATATAAAATTGCGGTTATATTAATTTGATACAAAAAAAGTAAAGAAAAGGCAATTCATTTTGATACGCTCTCGAGTGCGTAAGTTCTGATACGATTTGCATTTTAAAAAAAAAGCGTGTTTTCTTACAACAAATTTATATATTTACTACATAGAAGTTATTAGTAATTTTTTTTTCGTTTATACGATTTATTTAAAAAGAAAGTTTATTTTCTTTGTAGAGATACTATAAAGTAAAGGAAAAAATCTGGTATTTTATATTGTACTTTAAGGTATTATTATACTATTATACTTTTTTAATCATTTTATTCGATATTTAATTATTGTGAATGGTGAAACAGTGTTTGATTGATTTGCAAGCAAATAGTTGCGAGCATCTGTGCATCGTGCGCAGTTTGCGCTCAATACTATTTCACTTGCGATGTGTTTACGAAGCGACGTTTACCGTTTGTACATATTTCGCCGCTTGTTTATTTTTAATTGTACAATAGTCGATTTCGATAGTGGATTTGATTTGAAATTTTTTAGATTTATTTTTCGTAACGTAATAACTTCATTTGATGATCGGTACGTTTATTTTCATAGATCTGTAATTGGCTTATGGAGAGGGTATTTCATCCCGAGTAGATGTAGGAGAAAAATTCTTCAACTATCCCCTCATCTGTTTTTTTATTATTATTTTGTTCGTCGTTATTGTTTGTAAATTAATTTAGCGCTTCGATCATTTCATTTGATTGTGTTTTCCTCTTTAGAACCGTTTGATTTTATCAGCAAAATGAAATTTTTTTACAATTTTCGCGAGTAACGCAAATGGGTAGCTGTAATCGGGGTCTGGTTTTTTTCAGTTTGTAATTTTTTTAATATAAATGTAATTTTAACATAACTGCAATCTGTTTTTTTTTTTCTTTTGTGTCTTCATTCTATACTTAACCGTTACTTTTTATTTTCTGTTTATATATTTAATAAAAATGTAAAAGTATAAGTTGGAGTTTTTTAACGAGCTAAAAAGTGTGGTGGTCGAATCATCTTTTCTTTTGCAATGTTCGCTTTTTCTAATTTTTTTCCCCACTTTAACGAATTATTATTTTGTAAGGTGAAAAGGAGATGTGGTTTATGGCTTTCTACTTCAATGCCTTTTTTTTTAAACGAATTTTCGAACAAGTTATTTTTTGATTAGGTGCATGAATGAATAAAGTTGTACGCTAGGTTAATGTTTTTTACTTTACGTTGAGCTTAGTGCTTTCTGAGTTGATTATTGTACTAGGTATGTATAGTATTACTCTTTTTGGCATTCAAACGAAAGTTAATACGTTAGGATAAGTTTCTGTAAAATAAATTTAGCAAAGTTTAGGTAGAATGAGAAGTAATTATGTGATTTTTAGTTAACATGCAAATCGGAACGTTACGCCATAGCGCAAATCTTAGCCTACAGATGTTATAATAGTTATTCGAAATGATGAATAACCTTTGGTACGTCATGAGATTAATTTTAAATAAGGGTGTAATATGTACGGCGATAATTTAGCGCGATAAGTCGAAGATAGGCGATGGTAGACGACGTGTAGAACAGCAGCTTTCATTTCAAGTTCAAGTAGTATTTAAAGATATGATTGTAAAGTTTACACGCATTGACCGTCCTTGGTAATTCTGCCGATCACCTGATGTACGTGTACGCAGATGTACATTTTTAGACATTTTTTATCTATATTTTTTATTTTTTAGACATTTTCTAGGCTTCAATCTTCGAAGTTTAGGGAAACTGATGATTCCAAGGTTAGAGTTTGCAAGCACGGTACAAGGTTGGTTCAAGCTTATGTAGGTATAGTCACCTTTCTCCTATCGAGTCAATGCAAGTGACGTCAGATGATGGAGTATCGCCAAAAAAAAGAGCAAAATGAATGGTCAGTGTTGGCGAACCGAAACTGAAACTGAAATTGTTTCAGTTTTTTATTTTTTTTACTTCTTTTTTTAACATAATTCAATTGAAATTTTCAACAAAAAAAATGAAAAATCTTATTTTGTTTTCAACGTTCTCTGAAAAAAATGTGATTAACCTGCCGTAGAAACAGTTGAAAACTAGTTTTCAAAAACAGAAAACTGAAATATTTCGGTTTTGCCATCACTGGGAGGGGGGGGGGGGATTGAAAATCTGAAACTGAAATTCTTTTCAGTTTTCCATCACTGCAGGTTTTACTTTTTTTATAAATTGTTTTTTATTTTTCTCACTTTCTTTTTGATTCTCGTAGTTAGAGTTTTTTGAAAAATAAAAGGAAAAATTCTGTTGAAAACGTTTGAAACATTTTTTTTATTGCTCAAAACAGTTCTCTCTTTTAACTGAAAAACCCGAGGGATGGAAAACTGAAATAATTTCAGTTTCAGTTTCACTTTTCAATTTTAAGTATTTCAATTTTAGTTTTGGATTTTGTAGTTTTAATTTCAGTCTCGAAAAATCATTTCAGTTTCCAGTTTTATCGGGTTCAGTAACTCAGGTTAATTCATGGTTGGTGTTTAAAATTAAACAACCAAAAAAGCAGTGTTTTATTTAGTTAGACGTTTTTTAACAGATTTTTTTTTCTTTTTTTCCATGTTTAAAATAAAGAAAATTGAATAATAGTGGAAAGATAACAGTAGTTTTCATTTTCTTCATTCTGAAAAATTATATCTGTTGGAAATTTTTAAAAAAACCTCGATTTGTGTTGAAATGTTTTCTTCCTCACTCCCAGTGGTTTCCTCTACTCCGCCCCACTCCCTCGGCGTGAAAAATTACTCGATAATTTTTTCCACTTTTTTGAAAAATTACGAAAAAAATGAAATCAAATGAAAAACAACATAGAAAAAACGCGTTTAAAACAAAAAAAATTTATTCAGGATAATAAAAAAACTGAAACTAATAATTTTTTCAGGTTCAATTTCCAGTTTTCAGTTTCAGTTATTGACTTTTCAGTTTCGGTTTCATTTTTCAAGCTGTTTTCAGTTACAGTTTGCAGGGCTGTGATAACGTTATTTTTTTAGGGTTTCCGTTTCCGTTTTCGGGCATCTCATTTCGTTATGATTTGGTTTCCGTTTCCAAAAATTTGGTAGCGTTTCCATTCCGT
>FIZU01007112.1:0-30879 GCA_900064475.1 Pseudococcus longispinus
ATAGTAAATTTTACCATAAATCAAGAATTGGTGTAACTTCCTGATATTTTATAGTAACTTTTACTATACTTTTACTAAACATTTCTCTCAGTGCATAATTTCGACTACAATCGACATATCAAATTTTTTCTATTGTGACCTCTGATACAAAATTCTGATTGGCATAACTTTTTCATTACTTTCGCGTAAAAATAAGGACATTTTACACGTAAAAATGATTTGTTACAAGTTTTACATAACAAAATCGCAATTATGTTGTTGTTTTCACTTTTGCAGGATTTACAAAACATCTTAATTTTTTTTTCAATTTTCAAACCCACATTGTGATTTTTTTCTGACTTCTGATTCCAAATAATGACTTTTTGATCTTCAATATAAAATTATGACTTTTTCTAGATAGGTATCAGACTTCACATTGAGCCGATTTTTAAAACTTTTGAACGAAAATAGTGACCAAATAGTTAGTACTCGACTCTGAAAACTATTTTTCATTTTTAAAAAAGTAACCAAAACATGGATAATCAACCAAACTCCAATTTTCATGACTTTTGACATGAATAGGTATGTGTTATGGGGGGGGGGGGGGGGGGGGGGGTTAAGAACAAGTATGCTTCGAAAAGTGTCCTGGAAGGGGTATTCTGATTCAAATAACTCAATTCCGGCAATCTTCTGACAACTATAAAACAAGATACAAACACTAGCATGCTTTCCAACAAGTCAAAAAGTTCCAGCAACCCCACCAGAATCATTTTAGAGGTCAATCACCACGATACAAATTATATTCAAGATTGTGACATAAAATTTTTAGTTTAACAAGGTGTCTGACTGGATTTTTTTTGGAAATCTATGACTTTTCCATGGCCTTTTTTACATGTTATTCAAATGCTGATGCCCTCGAATTTTTTTCCATTTTTTTGTTCAGAATAACATTCTCATTACAGGGTGTCTAACAAAAATTTCCAAACAAAATTCACTATTCAGCATTTTTTTCAGAATTTTGTAACATCTTCAAGAGGATGCTCTTCAAATTTACGAGCTAACCCTTCCTCCCAGTCTCCGCCCCCACAAACTACGTAATTGTATTAAAAGATTTTGGAAATCCCCTTGTGATTAGTTGAACAGCTTCTTCCAAATGCAACAAGTTTGTCTGTTATTTATTTTTTTTTCAAAATGTTTCTTTTGATGTGTACGTGTGTCACCAAATATCAAGTGCTCAATATTTTCAAATTTCAGACAGAGTAAATCAAAACTTTTGTCATTTTGAAAACATTTTTTTCACTTTTTCAATTTTTTTGGACATTTTTTCAACTGTTTCATCATTTTTCAAAACATTTTTTGACATTTATTCCACATTTTTGATATTTTTTTCAAATTACTAAATACATTGATTTTGTCTGTTTTTTTCCAAAATGTTTCTTTTGAGCATCGAGGATCAAACTTGAGAAAGAGTAAATCAAAAATTTTGTCATTTTGAAAACATTTTTTTCACTTTTTCAATTTTTTTGGACATTTTTCCAGCTGTTTTATCATTTTATAAAACACTTTTTGAATTTTTTTTCCAAATTTTTGAGATTTTTTAAAAATTTTGGACGAAAAAATCAAAATTTAGTCATTTTTAAACATTTTTTTGACGTATACCAGAAATATATTTTCAAATTTGAGACATAATAAATCAAAGGTTTTGTCATATTGAAAACATTTTTTTGACATTTTTTCAAAAAACATTTTTTGACATTTTTTCAAAAAACATTTTTTGACATTTCTTCCACATTTTTGATATTTTTTTCAAATTTTGGCCAGAAAAAATCAAAATTTTGTCATTTTAAAATTTTTTTTTGACGTGTACAGTACTAGAAATAAATTTTTAAATTTGAAAGAAAAAATCCAAATATAATGGAATAAGTTGAATTCATCAATGGCGTAGTCGCACAGTCATTCAGGGATGGTGAGGGGGGGGGCGGGCTAAAAATAATGCGATTTTATAAAAATTGTTCATAATTATTGGTGCTAAAAAAAAAGTGAATTATGGAGTCCGAGCGAAAATTTTTGCGTAAACAGGCATTCAAAAGTTGAAATTTTTTCAAAATAACTAATTGAACAAAATTAATTTTCGACTTTGGAGCCAAATTTATCAT
Source organism: Pseudococcus longispinus (assembly GCA_900064475.1). Classification (NCBI taxonomy): domain Eukaryota; kingdom Metazoa; phylum Arthropoda; class Insecta; order Hemiptera; family Pseudococcidae; genus Pseudococcus; species Pseudococcus longispinus. The sequence continues at coordinate 2,136 of FIZU01007112.1, forward strand.
TTTTTCAGTACTTTTCCGACTTTCAGTACCACTTTGTGAAATTGAGCATCTTTTCAGTACTTTCACCCCCAAAACTCAAATTGATTAAAACCCAATCTGAATTTTGCACAATAAAAAGTCAAAAATCCATGACTTTTTTAACACTTGATAATTTTTTTTCGTTATTCATGACTTTTTTGTGACTTTCATGACCTATTACGACACCCTGTTTAAAATAATGGTAATTTTTTTTTAAAATAACGAATCCTTATCGAACATTTTCATTATAGTGTAAAATCGAAATATTACTTTCATTTCATGACTATTGAATCAAAAACTCAACTTTGTAACGACCTCTGAATCCAAATCTTGACATTTTCCATGAATAAAAATTGTAATCTGTTCGTAATTTTGAATTCATTCATACGAATTGCTCATGATTCACACATCAAAATCCTGTCTTCAAAAATTCTTCAAGAAAGGTCCTCGATTTAGTATTCTCATCAACACTAATTCAACAGCACAAACTTTGGACCCAAACACACCACCATTGAAAACCCCCCAGCAAATCCAATACGTTTTCGTTCACTCACTCCACGACCATTCGACGTACCAAACAATTCGTCGAATTCCAACCAAAATGGCCGTATAATTGATCCCGGTATTCTACCCATTTCACTATTATTCCCACGCGCGTACAAAAGCAATCCATTTCGTAATAACAATCGCGACCACGACCCGAAGTACGCGATTTATCTAATAAAATAAAATCGCAGGTAGGTATCACGGTGACTCTACTCGGCGCCCCAGCTACTGGCATAGCCATGAAAATCGACCACGTGCCTTCGTTCAAATTAACCTATTATCTTCAAGTGGGAAGACATACTATGGTACGAATATCACCGTAACGTTAAACGTGATTTATAAATAGTATAATTGTTTTCGACTCCTACAGCATATAACGGTTTCATCCTTCTCTAGCCGTATTATACCCGTAGATACGCGTGTGCCAGCGAGATTTTTCTTGTTCCATATGAAATATACATATGTATAGGTTAGGTTATACTATAGAGATACGCACGTTTGAGCTTAAACGCCCGCGAAAATATTCCATTCACGAATATCGAATCGAACGTATGTACCTTGTACTTCAGCAAACCAGTTCTCTCGCGACCAATTACAAGCACGTATAATTTATTCATTATCGAAATGAAAGTTTATTTTGGTGATCGAGTAATCGTGCTCGAGCGTATAGGTAATAATTATATAGTACAAGAAGACCATACCGATATTTTACTTTTCGTTTATCGATATTGTACATATGTATACTTGTGGCCATCGCCAAAGCCTGCGTTTTAATAAGTGAAATGATACGAGCACATTCGGAAGTTTAACTTGGTCATTGTGCTGTGGTAAAAGCGCGAATCCAAATACAAAAGAATACGACGAGTTACGTTCGCACGATTTCCATTCGCTGCTGGATACGTCTACATACAATTTCTCAATTCTGTGCGTTGACAATCTCGAGGGAAATTTTAACCGTCATGTCACCCAAGAGGACAGAATATGTGATAAATTTACCTAACAAATTCGTCTATTCAACTTTTTTCAATGCGGCGTAATTTATTCTTCGTGTTTCTTTTTCGTCTCACACTCCCTTTCACTCTTCAGCTGCGCTATCTTCTTCCTCGTCGTCCTCTTTTTTACAGCGTCGATGGATCCGAAATAGTCCATTTACAAAGAGGTGTTTTCCAAAAAATAACACTCGAAAACCGAGTAATATTCGCTTCAATGGTGACACGATGAATTCAAAAATGATTGCTACGACTTTGAAATAAACTCCGACTAAATTTTGGCCATTTTTTTCGAATTTTCCAACGAAAATAATCCGAACACCTTTCACTCCTCCAAAGAAATGCTGTTAATAAGGGCTATTTCAAAAAAAAAAGCTTTTAGTCATATTTTCTTGGCTTCTACTCACCGTTCCATATCAATCGATAACATTTTTTCAAAATTTCAACCCCCCACCCCGAAAGCAATGTTATAACTCAAAATCGAGAGATGTTGTGATGGTTCAAAATAATGGGCAGTAATAAAGTCAAATCTCCAAAAAAAATTAACCACAAAACGGACTCTTAATCGCATGGTTGTTTGTACAAACTAATTAATTACGAGCTGAATAATCATCTCAACTCCGGATCCAAAAAACGACCCAAGAGGAAGGCCCAGGGCGTAGAACTAAAATTCATAACTTTTCAACACTATCGAGTGAGATATCTAAAAGTAGGTTTTTTGACCTCTGGAGTTCGTTTCTGATGTTACCTGATCAAAAAAACTATAACTGGATCGGGTGGAAGGGGATTCATAACAAAAATTTTGAATTGGAAATCATTCAAATGTGTATTTTTTCATTTCTGAAATTAACTTCTGAAGTAACCTAGAGTCAACCCCCTCCTCAGTCAAACCACCGAAGGGGTCCAGTTAGATGAAGGGTGGAGGAGGCCCAAAAATGAAAAGTTTTCGAGTGAAGAATCAAAGTCCAAACATACCTACATAAATTATTTGACCTTCCGAGTCTGTTTTTGATGTTATTGAATGCAAATGAAGCAAAAGAAAAATGAAATGATGGAGGAAATTAATCCCGATAACTATGTACGGTTTTCTAAAAAGGTCCCACTATTGAGGTATTAGTTTGAGAAATATGGCGGTTTTTCGAAAGTTTGGTCGAAAATGTCGAATTAGGGATTTTTATCGTTTCTAATAGAGCGAACCCTGCTCTTTGATATGCAATTAGTGAAATTTATTTTGATCAGAGATAACTTAACAATGATCTAAAAGAACAAAAAAATTTTCTCCATTTAAAAAAAATCCAAAGAAACTTTCGAGCTCTAATATCATGACAACCATGCACTTTGAACGAAAGTTTATGAGAACCAAAGTTGTAGAGAAATCAATTTTCTTCAACTTTAATCCTTAAAATTTTTCCTGTAGAATGCTTAGTTGATGAGATATTGAGGTTGGAACGTGAAAAACGGGAACTTTTAAAGCGTTAAAATGAAAATTTTGAATACATTTTTCTCAAAATTTTGTTTTTTGAAATTTCAACTTCGAAAGCGAACAAACACAGCGAATTCTGTACTTAATAGGTTCAGAGAGGTTTCCCTCGATCAGAAACTTCATCTAGTATTACCAGGTGGTCCTTAACTCAATACCTCAAAAGTGGGACCTTTTTAGAAAAACATACACAATATGGATTCCAGAGGTTGAGAGACATACCCTTACCCCAAATTTCCCAAATTTTGAGTCAAGCTTCCACCACCCCCTACAATGATTTTGATTTTTTTTAGTAAAATTACATCAGAAATGTGCTAGAGAAACCAAAAACAAAATGAAAAAATATATTCACATCGACATTTCATTCGATTACGTAGAAAAATTTTGATTTTGGTGAAACAACCCCCCCCCCCTCCTCTCGTCCATATTTTCGGTACACCTCAAGGGTTCATTCTAAAATTTCCTCCTCACAAATAAATTTCAGAGGTCAAAAAGTCATACCTACACATTAATATCCAAATCGAAATGTTCCAAAATTTTGAGCCAAGCTCCACCCTCAACCCATTGAGATACCTCAAGATTTTTTTGGTGAAATAACTTCAGAAACGGACCAGAGAGGTCAATAAACATACCTACATTTTGATACCTCACTTGATATGATCAAAAAATTTCGAATTTTGGATCTATTCATTCGCCACAGTAGGACATATTTTTGATTAAGGGTCAAAATAACCCCAGAAACGGATTTAGCGACTTTGAAAACCTGAAGCAAGTCGAAATGTTTGGAAAAAAAGTATTGGAATAGGGAGCAATAACGAGGTTCAATGTTAATGTTATAATACCTCAAAGCAGAGAAAAATTCCAGCAGTTGACATGTTACAGTAACTCAAACTGGTTTTTTCAAAGTTGAATATTGAAGAAACAGAAATATTGTTGAGTAAAAACATTCACATTTTTGGAAAGTAGAAGCTTTGGGGTTTTTAAAAATGTGTTTGAACAACTAAAATGATCAAAAGATTATGCCTCAAAAGACGTTCGAAATATAAGAACATTTTTAACTGCCATGTTCCAAAAATTTACTTTTTTGAGTTATGACACTATTGCTCCGGACGGGCAATTTTTTTCATAACTGGAGGAAAATTTTCAAAAAAAATTAATAATCTTTCTCCCTCACTTTTACAACCCATAGGTACATTCCACCCTAGCGAATTCATTTCATACTTCATCGCTTTATAAATTCTCGCACGTTGGCGAATAAAATAATGCAATTCCATCCCTACGTCAAATTTTTCACCAAATGAACTACTCAACACTTACGATAAACCTCAAGAGAGGCGAAACAACCGCATCGTCGATCAAATAACTTTTGAAATATCCTTTCAATATGTGGCTCGCTAAAAATATAACTTCGATTCGACTCTTCATTCAAAAAACTCCTGACTCATTCAGTTTCTTCTTTTTTTCGGCTAAGAAAAAAACATACGCCGATTTTCAATGCGAAATTTCTTCTTTTTTACAGAAACCTACATCGAACCACCCTTCTCACTCCTCGCTATCGTAGATAACGCCACAAAACCTTTTTTTCGTCGAATTTTCCAAAAACGCGATAAAACATCTTTCATTCAAATCGACATAAAATGATCCCCCGGACAAGAATACGTTTTAAATTAAAATCTATTTCATTACGTCACCGACTGTATAGCGTTTTCCTCGACGAAATACCATTTCCCGAATCAATCCCGTATGAAATAAGACCAAATCCCATTAGGCATCGAAAATAATGAAATCTTTCTAAATTACCTCGTGCCACAGAAACCTTTGCCATACCGTCGATCCAATAAACACGGTGGAAATTTCAAGGTAACAAGTCTTCAAAAATCACATCGGTCCGGTCAGATAAAAAACCCTATTAAGCGGCTTTTTACAAACCCGACGAGGAAAAGTAGACCAACGTAATCCGACGAATCAGCAACTAATTTTCTAAAGCGGTTCGAAGCAGGGCGAATGCGAATTGCAGCAACGCCGCAATCGAAATCTAAAACCCATTATCCAATCAAAAGGAAACTCTGTGGGAAACAGATGAAAAATTTCTGTCAAGAATCGTCGAGTGCTCTCGACCATCCCACTACCTTACCCCATCTGTACTTAATTTAGACACCGAGATACTCGAACTCGATGAGCACACCCAGCATACTCCGCTTCCATATCCCAAACGGCTATTAATTTCATTCAAACTTTCCCTACGTAGGATAAAACTTATCCACGGTCGTCTTCGATATCGAAACCGTATATAAAAATCACACGTAAAAATGAAAACACTCTACAGCAGTCTCGACACATACAATACAATCCAAAGTATCAATTCCTGTTTCGTGTCGATATGTATCGTCAATTTTCCCCTGTATCGAAAGCACATCTCAAGCCAATTCGATATCTTAAGAAAAGCGAAAAGGGAAAAAGATCACGGAGGTCATCTCGTACAATAAAGAATATAAACTTTTTGTACCGAAAGTTTCGACGCGAATAAAGAAATTTTTAGAAACTCCTTTGATGAATTGGAAACGTGAAAAAGTTTCCAAATAAGCTGTATACACTACAGACAGATATTACCTGCGCTTTTAATTTTGATTGCCTTTTTTCCACCAACAACGCTATCATAATACAAACGCCAGCAACAACCAAACGTTGCTATTTTAATAAAAAAAAATCTCTCCCTTACCCTTGTCTCTTCCATTCGTTTAAGTTTCTCGCTTGTATACATTTTTCAAAAAGAAACACGCCGGTGAAGTTATACGTAAGTCATTTCATTTATACGACGATATATAATCATTGTTTGAATATACGTCGTAAAATGGCGCCACCGTGAAAGAACATCAAACAATCGACCAAGAGAGCGAGAAAAAAAACAACGACGATGGAAAAAAAAATTTGAAAAATGTCAACTTTTATTTCCGATACATTTCACAACGTTTTAAAAATTTTCTTCTAAATATCTTATCGATTGGCTTTATTTATACGTGTGGGCCTTTTCACCGTCAAATATCTGAATTGTAAATTGTCACCATCCCCTAGCACCCCTGTCCCTGCCCAGCCATACAATCGTTTACGTTTACGCCAATTCAACGTCGTCACACAATCTCTCGTTGTGCACTACATTTCATACGAATAAATGCTCATTTTCGTGTACGTTAATTTCTGCCGCGTATCCAGCCAAACTTGAACACACGCACCTCGACAAGATATATCAACTATTCCATTGTTCCGATAAAATGTATATAAACAATGTCTCTACCTACTGTACACGAATGTACCGAATCAACTACCTATACAAATTTTTCAGCATCGCGTGCTTCGTGTAAAGATCCAGATGAGAATTTTACCTAGATTCTATCGTATTATCTATGCACATACGAGTACAACCTTCAGCAAAAGTTCTTCTGTGGTTTGTATACGAGAATCAAATCTGCTTAAATGAAACATACTCTGTTCTTTTCGCAATTACTAGATTCTATTTACTCGTAAATTCAATCTGGTGCTAAAATTTCGATCACTATGTTCAATCCAACCCCTCGTCTTTTGATTTTTGTACAATAAGAGGTCGTTTGGACCAAAGAACGTTACCAAAACAATGTAGTAAATATGAATTTCCTGCGGCAGGTAAACGAGGACATACGGAAGATGTCACGCTAACGTGACGTACTTGTGAACACGTGGGTTCCGGTGCATGATCGCTGGAGGTAAAGCATACTCGTACGTGCGACGCTGATTCACGGGTCAATGATCCAGGCTCTACCTGCGGATAAATTTCTATAGAGGGAGGAGATGGCGGTCGAGTATATTTTAACAACTCTGATCAACGCGTTTAGCATATATATGTTAATTCTTTTTTTTTTGCTACTCGTACGTATAAATTCGACTATCTATTTTAAAATTATTCGGCCAACATAGGTCCGACGATATTTTCATTTTATTTCGTCGAAGAAGTGATCAAAAATTATGAATTTTTCAAATATGACTTGGTCTGAGAAAAACTACACAGTAAACACATTTTAAATAATTTTTAAATTATCGTAAATACTGTAAAACTGATGAAAAAGGTGACGAAAAACATTTGAAATGTTGCCTAAACTGGCGAAAACTTCGTAATATTCATTGAAAAAGTTGTTAAAGTGACAGAAAAATGACTAAAACGTTGAGAAAAGTAAACGAAATTTCATAAAAATTATTGAAAATATTGTAAAAGTGGTGAAAAAGTAACAAAAGGTCAAATTTTTGTAAAAAAATGTCTTGAAAGTGTGAAAAATGTCTGAAATGTTACGAAAATTCTATATACTCGTAGGTACCTAATTCATTAAAAAAGTTGTAAAAGTGACAAAAATGAAACGAAAAATATTTCAAATGTTTCAAACAACTCCGAAATTTCATAATATTCTTTTAAAATATCGCAAAAGTGACGAAAAAGCGAGATTAAATGTCTGAAATGTTTTTAACACAAGTGAAAAATTCAAAAAAATCATTTAAATTTTCAGATTTATAACACTTCAACGGTTTTTTATGAAAATTTCAACAGTTTTTACAACACTTTAGGCATTTTTCATCTGAGAGGTAAAAAGTAACAAATTAAGACCAGTTCAAAAACATAGGATACTAAAGTTTTTAAAAAAATATACTTCAAAATTCTTGTGACAGAAATGAAAAAGTCATCAAAAACGTCCACAAGTTGTAAAACTTGTCCAAAATTTCGTGAAAATTATTCAAAATGATGAAAAAGTCGTCAGGAATGTATGTAATGTTGTAAAAATTGTCAAAAAAAAATGTAAAAATCGTTGAAAATGTTGCGAAAGTTGTGAGAAAATCGTCAAAAACCGAAAAAAAATGTTGTTAAATATGTCTAAAATTTCATAGAAACTATCTAGATGTTGAAAAAGTGATGCAAAAGTCGTCAAAACCCCCTAAAATGTTGTTGAATCTGTCTGAAATTTAATCAAAATCATTAAAATCGTTGCAAAACTGGTAAAAAAGTTGTCAAAAATGAATGAAAAGTTGTTTGTAGATAGTCAAAAATTTCATTAAGATCATCAAAATTGTTGTAAAAGTAGTGAAAACATCGTCAAAAATGCCCAAAATGTTGTAAAACTTGTCCAAAATTTCATGAAAATTATTCAAAGTGTTGAAAAAGTCATCAGGAATGTATAAAATGTTGTAAAAATTGTCAAAAAAAAAATGTAAAAATCGTTGAAAATGTTGCGAAAGTTGTAAAAAAAATCGTCAAAAACCGAAAAAAAAAGTTGTTAAATATGTTTAAAATTTCATAGAAACTATCTAGATGTTGAAAAAGTGGTGCAAAAGTCGTCAAAACCCCCTAAAATGTTGTTAAATCTTCTAAAATGTTATAAAAATCATTAAAATTGTTGCATAAGTGGTGGAAAATTCGTCAGAAATGTCTGAAATGTTGGAAAAATTGTCAAAAATATCGTGAAAATCATTGAAAATGTAGTAAAATGTCATGAAAAAGACTTAAAAAATGTCTGAAATGTGGTAAAAATTGCACAAAAATTCATAAAAATCGTGAAAAATATTACATTTTTAAAGATTTTTACATATCTTTTGCAATATTCTCCAATAAAATTTTGATCAAAATTCACAATATTTCAGATGTTTCTGACCATATTTTGACAACTTTTGCCACAATTTCAATAATTTTTATGAAATTTTGAACAAAGTTTACAATATTTCAAACATTTTGGTCGAAATTCTTACAATTTTTACAAGGTTGTTATGAAATGTGGGACAATTTTCACAATATTATCGACATTGTTGATGACTCTATCATAGCTTCTGCAACGTTTTAAATGACTTCTATGGAATTTTAGGCCGATTTTACAACATTTCAGACGTTTTTCACAACTTTTGCAACAATTTAAATGATTTTTATGAAATTAGGGACAATTTTTACAACATTATTGACATTTTTAATGGCTTCATCATGACTTTCGCAACAATTTCAAAAATTTTTATGAAATTTGAGACAGTTTTCACAATATTTAAAATGTTTTTAGCGGCTCTTTCAATACACAAAAACAACATTTGAAAATAAATTCTTCGTCAATCTTCATGACATTTTGAACAATTTTCAAAATTTATCAACCACTTGGGGAGTTTTTGAAAATTCATACGAAATTTTGAGCATTTTTACGATTTTTCATACACTTTTACAACATTTGAAGATAATTTTGATGTAATTGTGTCAATTTGTACTCGTACGTTATTTTGGACGATTTTTGAGATTTGAACCAATTTCTATTGCAGGATTGCAATATAATTTTCAACTATTTCCTTTCTTTTTTTGTGTCAACATTTCACCAGCAAATCTGAATATTTAACGATACCCTTTTTTGTGCCTCCGATTCAATCTTTGATGCAATATTTATTGAATGCAGCAAAGTTGGACTAATTAGAAAATTTTTTGAGTATTTTTCAACGATAACTACTCCTCAGATTTTCGTCAGTTCATATAATTATTATTTAAAAAACTTCAAAATAACAATTTTTTGAAGGTTTCAAGGGGTTTCAATTTATTTTGATCATGATTTGAAAAAAGTGTCTCCAGTAACTTTTTCGTGAAAATAGTAACAAAAAGTGACCAAATTATTCCAAAAACTAACTGAAATCACTATGCCAACATACCAGCGCAAAAGTGGCATCATCGAAACATACATCAAATAAGTATACGAGCATTATTCGTATAATTTGAAAATAACAACTCATCGTTATTTATTATCGAGCAGCCAAATACCATATCATACGTAATCATGACAAACTCCTTGTCAACGTTGACTTATTTATAAATCTCACGCATCATCGGCGCTGAATTTTCAAATTTCGTAAATCCACCAACTACCAAGTACCTAATTTATTATCTCGAGTATATGCTAAAGGTGTTTATTCCAAGTCAAAGAGTATCTAACGTAAAAAACACACCATTAGGTTGTTTGATTAATAAGACGAGATGATTCATCTCGATAAAACTTCCATTCTTTTCTCTTCCATCGTTAAACCAGACGTCTCCCTTGTTTGAAAATATGCAGATTTTTTTTCGCAGTCGAATATACGATGGTTTATGATACACCATTGAACCAGATCCAGATTATGAAGGCGAAGGATGGATTACTGTCCCTCGGGGTATTGTAGTTTCAAGGTCTTCGAAAGAGAAACTTCGTCTGTTAAAATTTCTACGTTGTTTCTTTTTTAAGTTCGCGATTAAAAAATTGGCGAAAAAAAATTGTTGACTTCATTTACTTTGAACGATAAAAAGACGACGTATCTCTAAATTAGGTGGATATTTTTTGGGAGCGGTGAAGCCTGCGGGGAGGGAGCGGTTGTTAAGTTATTTGAAAAACTCTTTTATTTTTTATGACCATTTTAAGGATGTATCCTTCCTCAAGGGTATGGAAAATATTCTACGACTCGAACGAAATATTTCCGTAGATTAAAATTCAACCAAAAGTAGGAAGCAATTTGTTGAGGTTTTAATGCACTATTCGCCATAATTGAAAGAGTAGGAGTGGGTAGTCTGAAAAATGGGTAGGTGACATTTCAACTATTCAATTCGATATTTCAATTTTTTTTTTGTAATTTATAATAAATAATCGTCGGTTGGAAGACTCTTAACGAAAAAATGAAATATTTCGCACTTCCTAAAATTATCACCGTCGATTTTCAAATCAAAAGAAATGATAATTTTTTGAAAATTTTACAAGAAGAAGAAAACAAAACAGGTAGAATTATTAAAATTCCAAAGTTTTCGTAAAAAATTTGCAAGATCAATGACACGAGACCTTGACGAATGTTTATTTCGTCGACAACCAAACTGATTAAGAAAAATTGCCAACGTTTTCCTAAAACCCCTGCAAATTTTCAATTGCCAATCCACGTTGAAAATTTTCAACCAGTAAATCTACAGCAATTACACCTAGTAAAACAAAGACTGCTTAAAATTCACTTTAAAATGAATACTTAAAATTTACTCTGGACTCGAAAGGGAACACGTACTTCCAAACTCATTAACCAAACCAAACCCTATGCCAATTAAACGTTTATTAAATTTACAAGCGTAAAATACCAATTTAATTATCGCGAAGGTGAAACGCCACCTAAATTTTTTTTCCTTTGTATATTCTAAATATGTACATCAAAGCTCATCAATCAAAAAACTGGATCATTTAAACGAGAGGAAAAAAAACTGCGAAATTTACGTATACTTACTAATCTAATTACCATAATGAATATGGGGCATTAATTTGGCAATTTTCTCATGCAAAGTACCAATTACTATGTTTACTATACGAGAAACACAATGGAAAACGTCGCCAATAGGCTATGTACGATTTCGAGGTCTCTGAATCGTTCACTGCTTCAACCAGCCAACTGCTAAGAATTTCCGAATGATAAACAAATCTCGACTTATAAAACTAGGAAAAATTTTCTCCAATTTCAATTCGGTATCATCGATGGAATAAGTTAAATTCGCAAAGCTTTAGGAGGAGGGGGTTGGATCGAACCTAACAGAAGGGAACCGTTTAATTAACCCGACCATTGAAACGGTATCGACTGGCGCAGGCGGTAGAATGATAAAATATTCAAAAAACATTTGAATTCGCGCTCGAGCTTTGAAAATTCTATTTCGCAATTCCGCAATAATGAAACCATCGTACATGAAATTCAATTAAATACCGAAAACTTTCAACTTTATGCGCGCCAATTAAATTAAACTTCAAAACTAAATTCTTCGTTACGAATTAACGTGATACACACGACACCGTAGTCGTCTCGTCTTCATCTAGGGTTGAGAATTTTCGTCAATGAAAAATTGTCAAAAACTTTCAGCTTGGAGGAAAAGATTAAGCTAATAGTACCGTAGTAGTGCATTAATGGAAGGACTGTATTTGCCAGAGTAATCGTATTCCATTATCTTCATTAAATGCGCGTTCTCGCAAAAGGCAAAGGGAAATTTGAAACTGTTTCACTTGCAAAATTCCGTCTCTGCAGCATTACCTTATACTACGTACTACTATATTCCAACGTTTCGCTAATTTTCCTCTTTTTTTATTTATACAACGCCCCGATACACGTACACATACAAAGATCTTATTAAACACGCGGTGGCACGACGCCTTTTAAACATTCGCAATTTTTTTTCCAACTCTCTTCATTAATTACCAACCATCTCGAGTTTCTCAACAGTGAAAAATTATCTTCAAGCTGTTCGCGCGTTTTCCCTGATAAAAGGTACATATAAAAAGTAAAATTCTAAGAGATATTTTTAGGGGAAAAATACGTTTTTTGAGCCACTTATTACGTTTGAAACGTAAATGATTCTAATTTACTTTTTTTGCCTTTTTATTGGAACGATACGGTGAATTAATCAAATATCGATGAAATTATATTTTTGGTTTGTCTAATTTTTTCCGGAAGTTCAGAGAGAAAGGTGAAAGAAGAAGCTATAGATGTAACAAAATTTTCTCGTTTCTTAATCAGTATGACTCTCTCTCTCTCTTGAAGAGCCATTTCTAAACTTGGCAAATCATCAACATATTATGAAAATTGAACTTTCTGGATCAGTTTTATTCCAAATGGTATATTGATATTTGATATTTTGAAAATAGAAAATTATTTACAGCAAATATTCACATTAACCTTTTTCAAAGATTTTAGAGACATCGCCAAAGGAAAGAGTAAATGAAAAATGGGTGAAAAATTAACTAGTAGGTTTCAAAATTTCAAAATTTTGAGATTATATGCCACAAACGGTCTTGTAAAGTGAAAATACGAACATTACAAGGTGAAAATTTGAATTTTTCCAATCATTAATTTTTTTAAAACTGAATTGAAATTTTCTACAATTCAAGGACAATATTGACTAAGTAAAATGAGTATCTGTCAACGTTTTATTTACGTCTGAAACTAACTTTCAAATAACACCAGACTGCAAAACTTTTTAACTAAAAAAAAATTCAATTTGCCTTATAATGAATTTATGATTTTTTAAAATTTTTCTTCGAAATTTACCGGCCATCAACTCACAAAGTTTACAAAATTGAAACAAGAGTTGGAAATTATATATTGCAAAATTATTCAAATCACATAAAAATTCCTAAAACTATAAATTACATTTCTTTCGCAAAAAAAAAAAAATGGAAAAAAGGTAAAATTTGTAATTTTTAGTCAACTATTTTCACTAGACAACTTCAAAAGAACCCAAATACATCAAGTATTCTCCTAAAATAACGAAAAATATTCACCCTTACCATAATTTCAACACAAGAATCAAAAATGAAAATTTCGAGAGAATGATAGAAAGATTTTTTCAAGGATTGTTGCAGAGTCAAATTGTATACGTATTTTATATATTTTTTCAGTTCGAAAAATCAATTTTTTCAAAAATTGTTATTGAAAATCTGAAAAACTTGGAAAGCAGATTTCCTGAGCGAATTTTTATTTTTATTTTTTACTGTACATCGAAAATCCTCTTATCTCTTTATTTTGTTTTTTATTTCATAAAAGTATGAAAATTTTCAATATTCGGTCATTTAATGCCCTGAAATATCTGAATTGAAAACTCAAAATTTCAACTTCTTTTCTAAAAATGACAATAATAAAAAAACTAGAGGGGAAGAAATTTAAATTTTTTCACCACATCTCTTTCCTTTTTCGAGAGTGAGTAGTTGAGTGCAATTTTTTTCAATTTGTAGCAAATCTAAAAATATTTTTAAATTCTATCCAACAAATCTCTCCTGGACACAAAAAGAGTTAAATCACTGATGTTTTTTGACTTTGAATTAGGAAAAACTGATATTTTAAGTAAAGTAGTAATTAAGTGAGACTAGTGTCACCTCTCTACATTATTTCCTTGAAATTTGAACGAAAGAGTATTCAAATCATACCTGATAAGTACATACCCTTTCTATAGTTTATTTAATTTTCCAACAAAAAATCATAAAATCAAGATTTGAATAAGAATATGATCTGTATTTAAATAAAAGTTCCGAATATGACAAATAGGTTGGCGTGACTTGAAGAGAAGATATTCATGAAATAGTTTGCTTTTTGCTTTGATTAATTTTCAAGTCGAATTATAATTTTGAAATGCCTTTTTCATAGATTGAAATTACAGATTTTTTGATTTTCTTTTCGCATTTCCAAACTGAAGATTTGATGAATTTGCCAATTTGGTGATTTATTAGGTAGGTAGTAATTAGATCAGCTGCTGGAATTACGTCGCATCGTAAAAGTTATTTTTTCCTGGAGTGAAAGCTCGTTACACGAAAATTATTAGGTTATGGAAGATATTGGTGGTGGGGTCTAATTCTCGAGTGTTTTTGACGTGATTTCATTTGTTGAATTTCCAATTGTAAGTCTATTTTCGTTTAGTTAAAATTACAGGGGGGAGATCTTCGCGAAAAAAATGAAATTTCATGTAAAATTTAAAAAAATACCCTTTGCTTAATCCAAAGAAGTGAATGTTGCAGAAAAGGGCATTTAAAAGCTTAAAGAGTGTCGTGGGGTTTATAGGAATGATTTGGCCCTGAGCACCAAATTTGAAATTATCCAGTGGAAGTTGGTCTTTATGTTCTAAAACCCCGGTGACAAAATTTTTAGCTCGATATCTCAATGCTAACCCCTTTTGAAGGGTCTAAATGTGGATTTTCGTTAGAATTTCTATTCTTGGCAGTTTTCAACCAAAGTTTTTCAAACTTGCAGGGATAGTAGATAGAATCGAGGGTAATTTATGGAATTTTTTGTAAAAAATTTCCAGCACTTTTTCAAGGTCAAATCGACATTTTAAGCTTTCTAATGGTCATTTTGGTAACCCCTTTCAGAGATGCAATCCTGAAAAAAATATATATGATGTACCTAGTCTATATGTACAACCTCATATTTTTGTAGAACTTGATATCGTAGTGCGCCATCTTCAAAAATGCAAAAAACCGATTTTTTCGTCTATTTTCCCCCTTTAAATGGGTCATTTCTGGTCGAAAAATGTTTTTATTGCAATATATCATTAATGACACCAAAATACACCATCAACCTGCTTTTAGACCAAATTCGTTCATTTTTCCCCTTTTTTCCCAATTTTATTTCGAAATACCCGAATGACGCTATTTTGGGCACCCACAACCTCTTCAAGATGACCTAGGAGCCTAAAAACCATGTCTGGGCTTATTTCAAGTCGATATTCATCATATATTACAATTTCAGCAAAATCGTGGGAACTTTGATTTTTTTAACTCTTTTTCAAGAATTCAGTTTGAAAAAAGATCAAAATTCAGGAGGGGTTAGGGTTGAGATATCGAGCTAAAAATTTTGTCACCGGGGTTTTAGACCATAAGGACAAACTTCCACTGAATAATTTCAAATTTGGTGCTCAGAGCCAAATCACCCCTATAAACCCGGCTATCCGCTTTCATAATTTATTTTTAAACTTTTCACTCGTCAAGGGAGGGGGGTCCAGGAGGTCTGGACCGCCTCCCTCAAATACGCCACTGTTGGTCAAGGTAGGTATCATTATTGGCACCAAAAAAATAGATCGTTATCATTGCAGTTGAACCTTTTTTTTTGCCACAATTATAAATAGATTTCTACCCCAAAAACATATTCACCTTAAAAAAACACTCAAATTTCAAAATTTTTAGTACAAAATGAAAATATAAGGCTCCCCCTTCTCATCCAACAACATCTATCGCCATTACATAATTCATAATTAATTAAGCTATTAAATCCTCGCTTCGTTTTCAAACACATCTTCCAAAATGCACAAACAATTATCTTCCATTTGACCTTTTCGACCAACCAACTAAATCTACGAAAAAACTTACTCAAAATATTCACACCACACTATCAATCGGCACCTCACATCGTACACTTGACGTGCTTGACTGTTGAAAAAGTTCGTATCGTCGAAAAATCTAACAGATCTAGTTGTAAAGATATCGAGTAGGCAGCATACGTAATACATAAATTTCGTTCAATGAATAAAACTAACCGCGATGGCATTGACTTTGAAGAAAACGTAGGCGAGGTGAACATATAGTAAAGTATACGAGCTATACCATATATCGATTTTTCTCTCGCTTCTTTTTGTTGTCGCGAATGAAAAGGAAACACTCGAGGTTATCTTGGATGATCACCGAGAGTATAGAATTTCAAACTTGTACGTGAGTTATGGAATTCGTTCAATGTGAAATAAGTCTCTTTACGATGCATTCGCGGTACACCGTACAAAAAAATACTGCGGATAATTGTCGAGAATGAGAAAAACATCGTATACTATCGAGTGCACAATAATTAATTGTTTTAACGTACCTATAGGTTAAATTAGCTATGCATACGCAATACCTACTATATTCGAATTATACGATACGAATAAGAAAATAGATCGAAGAGCATTTACTCCGGAGCATGTCTATCCCGTATTTTTATAGCTACGTTCTGCTTAAAAAGCTATTAAGATTTTTTAATACGGATGTTCCGGAGTGTTTAAAATTGTATCGGATTTTATTTTCGCACTAACTGCGCTTAAAATTACGATACTTCCGCAAATACGAGCAAAGTTGACGTCGCGTCGTTAAATTTTAGCTGCTGAAATTATACGCATTATAGTATCGAATTTTACACAATAAAAACATAGTCCTGTTTATCGTAAATTCGCGTAAAAGTTCTATATCCTTTATTATGGTAATTAAGCTAATAAAACATCTATACACGAGCACAGTTTTATAAAAAGGCAGGCGGTCGAGGCTATTTTTACTCCACGATGAACGGGGGTCGAAAAAGAGATTCGAGTTGAATCACAATAGACGAAAACATACATCAGGCAGACCAGACCCCCCCAAGGGGGGTAGTTTTGATAAACGAACGATATCGTAAAGTATAAAAAATCATTTCAATCTAATATGCTATTGCTCTATATAAGAAATCGAATGAATATTTGCGGATATGAAATTTCCTGTACGACGTATTTTTATACGATTGCTCTATCGAACCGTGCAGTACAAAACAAATTCGCCGACGTCGTTTGTACGCGAGTATTCGGAAAACTTGGGATACCGCCGCTCTGCCCACTTCGCCGCAAAATTTGACGAAGGCAAAGCTCAAGACAGAGGTAGGAAGCAGAGAGAAAAGCACGTAGAAATTTCATATTACGAAGCCATACAGTAGACTCTACACTGGTATGTGTTACGCGAAATCAGTACGGATGGCGTGTATTTTGAAAAAGAACAGCTAACAGCAGCCGGAGGAGGTGAGGCTATCAAAATCGAACGAATTAAACGTAAACTGGGTGGACGTACCGTCATCGCAGGGTTTCGGTATACACGACCGAAGGGGTAGCAAACGAAGCGGAGAGATTGGATTTCCGTTATTTTGCACAATTGAAAAACACCACAAACACACATACGTAAACGCCACCGTCATAGCGCCGTACCAGAGTCGACATTTTCATTACGTCGAACAAATCTTTTAATTGGCCGACCATGTCGAAAAGTACGGTCGTCGACGGGTTTAACAATTTTCAAAAAGGAAACGACCACGATCGAAAGGTTTGAAAAAATTAAACGCGTTAGAACGGTTGCGCGTTTGTTTTTCCCTTCATTTTTTTTTTTTTGTAGCTCGTTTTCGTTTTGATCGTGCGAGAAGGACGAGCGTTAATAGCAGACCTTTTTTTTTTTACTACGTTAAATCAATTCCGTCAGAATGCCGGTGCAAATGTGTACATATGTACGTACTCGGGGTTGGTCAATTTTTTTCGCAAAAATCCGTATGATGGAATATATTCGTGATAAAAAACAAATCAGAGGGATTATTTGAAGGGAAAAGGGGGATTTTGAAGGTAAGAAACTTGAAATTTGACCCCTAGATAGCCTTTGTCCATGGTCATCCTCAATAAAATACGAAAACTGTCACAAAAAATGACAATAAGCGGTTTAAATTGTACAAAAAGTAAAGGTAAAGTGGTCAAAACAGCGAAAAAGTTTCGAAAAATTAATGAAAACCTTTATCAAAGTACAGAGCATTAAAATTATTTAAAATGACGGAAAAAATTGTTACAATGAGATAAGAGTTACAAAAAATATCCAAAGTACGAACAAAACCGTCCAACATGATAGAAGTGTAATAAAAGACGATAAAACAAAATAAGTTAGAAGTTGTTAAAATTGCTCTAAAAGGCATAAATATCGATCAAATTATTTCAAAAAGCAACAAAAATTTGTGCAGTGAATTGTTGAATGACGATAAAAATGGGGAAATTTTTTAATTTTTTCATGATATTTTCAGCATTTTTATAATAAATATTCAAAAAAAATTAAGAGTTTTTTTTACAAATTTTATAATTGAAAGGTAATTTAAGATGCTTTTACTAATTTTAATGTGAATTTCAACAATTTTCGCGATACTTTCGATGTTTTGGCATTTATTTTAAAAAAAATTTCAAGTTGAACCACATTTCTGATTACGAATTTTGAACTCTGAACTACCTTTACAATGTTTTTAATTGACTTTGAGAAAATTCCAACACTTTTGGAAAGGGAAAAGGAAAGGGTGGTAGTGAAGTGTGAAAAATTATTAAAAACTCAGAAATTCTGAAATTTTCTAAGTCCAAAAAATGGTTTGGAATTTGAAAAAATTTTCAAGTCCAGAATTGGACCAGAAAGTCTAAAATGGCCTGGCGAAGTGTCTGAAAGTCAACGTGATGTTTAAAATTTTCCAAACCCAAAGAGTCTAAAGTGTTTGTTAGACCAAATGTCTAAAAGTCAGCATTATCTCTGAAATTTTCCCAAAAAGTCTGAAAAATGCATTGCAGATTCGGTTATTGCACAAGCATATCCTATGCTAAAAGTAACCAAAACGTCACCAACCAAGCACCAATTGTCATGATTTTTAACATGAATATGTCTATTGAGGGGAGGGGGCGGGGGAGGGAAGGAAAAATGTTGCCTTACGTTTTGGCATCGCAAAATTTTGTTACGCTGAATGACCTCTCGGGCTCTGAAAACTTCAGATTGTAAAAATCGTTCAAATTTTCATACCATTTTATAATACATATGAAAATCATGAAAATTGTTGAAAATGCTGTTGAAATGGCCAAAAATTTCATAAAAACCAGCAGAAATGTTGTAAAAACTGACCAAAAATTATGAAATTGTTTGTACCATTTTTCACAAAAATATTGGGAAAAGTTGTAAGAAATATTCAAAAACTTGATAAAAATCATAAAACCTGTCGAAAATCTCGTAAAAATCAAGTTCCAATCTCCACAGAAATCATCTCAAATAATACGAAATGAAAGATAAAAAAATTATAAAAATCGTGGAAAAAGTTGTTAAAATATTCAAAAAATTTACAAAAATCAGGAAAACTGTCGAAAATTTCGTAAAAATTGTGAAATTGTTCGTAGAAATCATTCTGAATATGAAATAAATAATCAAAAAAGCATTAAAATCGTTGGAAATGTGTCGAAATTTTCATGAAAATCAGAAAAAATATTGTAAAAATAGTCAAAAAATCATGAAATTAACCGCTAGAATTCCAACAAAAAACGAAGTTTTCACCAACAGATTTTCACGAAAATCTCAACAATTTTGACGACTTAACGACATTTTAAACGATTTTTATGATTTTTTGGTTATTATCATTTCAATTACTTTTAACAATTTTTGTCATTAGTTCGTGATTTTTTCATCACTGCTTCATTTTTACATTAGGTACTTCAAAAATTTGAGTAGGAGGTGAAAAAATTCAAAAAATTTAATTTTTATGACCCCCCCCCCCCCTTCTTGAACCAAAAAGGTTTCAACAGAACATTTAAAAAAACAAATTTTTCAAATTTTGATACCGGAATTTAACTTTTTCCATTCGATTTGAGATCCCAAAACCAAAAATTGTCCATTTAAATTAATTTTGAATCTTGCATTTGTCGAGTGTTATTGATTCTAAGAAAAACTCACTTCTCAGCTGTAACTGGACTCATTAAATAATTTGGTCAAAAAAAAGGGTTGAAAGTAAGTGTTTTTCGATGATTTTATAATATTTGAATCATTCCACGATATTTACTATATAAATGAAAGATGCAATCATGCAATTGCCTACGAAGATGACATGAGGTACTTAATTGTTTAATATTTAAAAATAAAATCGTAATTCAACAAATAATCAATTCAAGAAAGCACCCTAGTAACTTTTACTTTTTCAGAAATCCAAGAGACCAAGCTATTCCTTTATCTCTTGCTCATCAAACATGCCCTATAAGCATTCTCTTCCCTCCATCCCATAACTACATCCCTCTTATTATTTCTCACGTTTACTCATCATACATTTGACGATTCAGACCAAAACCAACCCATTCCTCCTAAAAAAATCCCTTTCAACGTCCTACGATTAAGCTCACGCTACCACCAAACCATAAAAACTCGGTCATTCATCTCGATAATTTCCTTCTAGAATAAAATCTTCCATAAAAATTTCGCATCCGCGTAAAAAAACGTTCGCGAAATGGCAAAAAACAGCTAAAAAAACGGTACATTTACGAGCCTTCGCCATCGTTACTTTCGTTCAAACGTATCAGCAGTTCCTAGACGAGAGACATAACAGCTGCGAAATGTAGGCATAAAGAAGGGACGAGAAGAGAGAAAAAAAAATCCGCATGCACGCAAACACAAACACAACACACATCACTCTGGTGATTTGCCAGCGCAACAAGTAATCCATGCATATTTATCAACCATATGATTACTAGTTTCTCCATTCGAAGGCTTTTCTTTTACAATGTTCAATGTTAAGAGCACCGCTTCTGTTATCTATAGGATCGCCGAAATAAAAAACACTCGTATACAATGTTTACGTCACTGGTCGAGCAATGCGTGATTCGTCGGTGCAAATACCGTTATAGCAGACCGCAGAAATTCAGCAAAGATCAAACCGACGATAGTACAATTCTCCGGTTAGCAGACTTCGCAGTTCACCTCGATGGTACAGGTGAATGTTCGGTTGTTGCACGTGCGTTTTGAAATACAAATAAAATTCTAGAGATGAGCAAGGGAGGATAAAATTGTATTCGAGATGAAATCCGTATGTGTTGGGACACGTTCACCTTCGAAAGATCATACTGCGGTACAGTAGCACATCAGGAAACTGGCATTCGGTAGTATTTAAAATTCAGCGTATAATAACGATCGCTATTATATCATTAGTGATTCTGAATTTATACTCTTACACCGAGCCAAGGTGTCAGCGTACTCCACACCACTCGGCAAGATCCCGGTTACAAAACGTTTTCCAAACACCACACAATCGAAAATGCAAACACTCTGGATGCAAATTTCTGCATAAATTTATCTCGAGCCAATCTACATCTCGTTGCATTAGGACGACCTTCGGTATTACATAAATTACGTCCACTTTTAGATAACATAACGTTCGAAATAGTCACCGGATTCTTTATTATCCGCGTGGAGTGGACCATTCTCGAATGGGCGAATTACTACGATACTGTTAGTTATTTCGGTTGGTGAAAAATTCCAAGACGTGTGGGCTGATTTACTTATATAAGTAGAGAATCATAAAAGACGATTTGCACATCGTAATGGCCGGATAACGAAACAATTACAAGGTCTCGCGATGATTTTTTCTGATGCTCGTTCGAATGAGAACATCGAACCATCGACGATGTTCGACACATGACCGATTTTTTTCGTCATCTTGGTTTACCACGCCGAAGAAAGAAACCCTGTCCCAGGTCATACCCCGTGACCCGAGTGAAAGTTCAATGAAACCGAAACGGTAACACGATTACACTCTTTAAAAATGAAAGTACTACCGATCCGAGGCGAGATGTGGTTATAGAATGGTGCCAACGTCACATATACAGGTACACACGATTGTGACTTCTTTGCAAAAAAGTAAATAAATAAAAATCGAACTTGTACCGATTTATTCGAACATATGTTTCGCGAACTTCGACGCATAATTTTTTCCTCGTTAATCATTCGTTTATCTATGTGTTGGCGAATACAGAATTCCAAACGTTAAACGAGATCAAATCCGTGGTATTATTTTCACATCGCGATACGACGAGATAATAAGTTACGCAGCAAATGAAACCAACATTTAGATATAATTTCGGATTGGGAGTAAAAAAATCACCCTTATTTGAGCATCGACGAAAAAACAATACTATTCGTGTATGCGAGGAATTGGCAATAATGTGAAATTAACGTTATCACGGTTCAATATACCGATAACATTCGTATTCATGTGGAAATGGATGAAAAAAATTTACATGTTCGGTTCGACTATTAAACTAACATCATTCTCGATGGGAAAATCTCACTTTCGACGTACATTTCAAACCCTTCGGCTGCGAATAAAATGTACAACTAATTTAGAATTTCACCTTCCAATCTCGTGTGGCTACAGCGATGCTCTTTTTAGCGATAATCGCTTGAAATTTAACGTAACCGAAACATGTTTTGATAAGTTTTTTGTAAAACTGTTGCAGATGACACGATTCGCTCATTTTATGTATTCGTATTTGGCAAATGGACCACTAGATGCATATTATTACATACAAGAACAGCAGAAATACTTCGATATTCAAAAAGAGTCCCAAGAATTAATTTTCAAATCAGTCAAAGACCTCGGCGAAGCACATTGAAAAGAGATCAGAAGCATAAAAATATTGAAATTAGTTCATTTAAAAATTTTCACCAAGGCAGAATAATGGAATCTTCAAGTTGGCACGTTGAATACAGAGATAATCCATATTTTCATCAATTTCGATGAATAAATACTCAAGCATCGTAACCGAATTCTTCCAAAAAAAAAAGTAGCTTTAGTCGTCATTTTTCATTTGAAAAGTAACCAAAAATTAAATCAATCAACCGCAAGTTTTCATGATTTCTCGATAAATATCATGCGTTTGCAAACATGGCTCAACTCCCAAAAAAATTGAAAAGTAGTTGACTCTTTTTTCCAGAGATTTAAGGGGAAAAAATTGAATCCTTTCCCAACTTCTCCAGTGATTTTTATTCGCCGAGTTGGTAAATTCTTACAACTCAACTTTAGCATTACTTTATTTCTGTAGCCTACTTCAAAAATTTGGAGAGGGATGAAAAAATTTTGAAAATTTATTTCTCAAAGTTCTCTTTCTTCATGGAACCAAAAACGTTCAAATTTCATACTTTACGTAGCAAGCAAGAGTGACATTAAAAAAATCAAAATTTGTATGCCTGCATTCCCCCTTCTCCCATTTAATTTGAGAACCCAAAGTTAAAAATTGCTCTTTTTTCCAAGTTTTGGTTCGCGAGCTTTTCGTGAGCTTCAGATTACAAAAAAACTTATTCTCCACCTACAAATGACCTGAGTAAATAATTATTTGGCCGAAAAAAAGAGTTAAAAATGAGGTATCAACCCTTAAATTTTTTTTCGATTTCATCTATTCACTCTCCCTGCTTCAATTCAAAAGGACTAGAAAAAGGCATGTTTACCTTATATTATCACACAAAGAATCAAAAAAAAAATTGAAAAATTGGCTTGAACTTTTATTTAAATTTTTCATCAATTGAAAAACATGAAAAAATTAACTTTGAGTAAAGTTTGGAGAAAACAGTAACAAAAAGTAACCAGTTATGATGCCTGAACACTGGATAGAGGAATAAGCACAGAGGAGTGAAAACATCACGATCACAAACAGCGACATAGTCTAGTAAAATGGTAAAAACAGCCTCAAAAACCAACTTTAGGTACTTCGTCAAAATTGGCTCAAAACTTTACCCATGAATGAGTGATTTGAAGAAAAGAGGGAAGCTCAGGTAGTAACATCGACAAATGATAGGTGAAATGGGGTAATAATCTGATAAACTTATAGACGAGGCTGAATTTACATTATATTAGGCATTTTCAGACCATATTGGTGAATTTGGCAGTACTTTTTTGGTCAATTTTGAATTTCCACTTGAAAAATCCCATAAATTTCAGCATTAAAAATTTCCTTCACTGTGCTAACCAAAAAATACTTTAATCAAACTCAATTAAAAGTGTGCTTTCCTCAATAATTGAAATATTTCGATTATTCGGGAACATTTGGCCAAAAACACATTTCTTTTCAGATGTTAAAAATCTCATTTTTAATCTTCTATTGAAAGATGAGGAAAGCAGAAAAAGCCAACTCGGTCAATAAAATTTGAACAAATACAGGAAATGAAGAAGAAAACTTGGTCAGCAAAAATCTCGAAAACTAAGCATCTTAGAAAAAAAACTAATCGCTACAAGCGGAAACAGAATTTCATGCTCTACAATTTCGATTCTTAGCACTTTTTTTCGTAGGGTCCTTAGTTTGGCCAGAAAATCCATGTTTGAGATTTTTTTTCAATTTACAAAATCATCGACTTCGCATATGGGCTAAATTTCCCATAAGCGTGGATTTTCTGGCCAAACTAAGGATCCTACGAAAAAAATTCTAGGATTCAAAATTGTAGAGATTGAAATTCTCTCTTTGCTTCAGCAATTAGTTTTTTCCTAGGAGACTTAGTTTTCGAGATTTTTTCAGGCAACGTTTTTTTTTTTCATTTTCAAAACCATCGACCTCCTATTTGGGCCACCTTGTATAATATGATTTAAGAAAACAGCTCAACCTCAATTTATAACCCCTTCTCACAAACAGTAAGACCTTTGTATGAAACTAGCAGCTACTGTAATTTTGAAGTGCCTCGCTCTCACATGGAGATCAATTTCTCAAAAAACACACGTAAGTCTAATCAATGACTCATACAATCTTTCCCTCAATGGAATAAACCTCAACTATCTGGAAATACCACTTCAATCAACAATTTCCTCCAAAATCCACCTCCCTCCCGAGGAAATCCCCATACGCCAGTAACCAATGTAATACTCGAACACTGACCCTACAAACACTGGCATTACTGGTATATTCCGCAGGAAAAAATAAATTATCAATATATTTACCTACTCCAACGACTCCTCAATTTTAAATTCTAATAAGTTGGCGAGCAAGCAGCTAACAGGAACTCGACTGAGAAAAATAATAGCAACAATTTATCGCGAATTATCTAACAATCGGTAAAACAAAACTTGTACACAACCCTCTTTAACGCGTAAATATCTTACATCGTTCCGGTTTAGTGACTACCAACGTAAACCACTCGACGTTTATTATAGGTAACAATTAAATGAGAGACATGTTGACCGAAAAAACCACATACAATACACACACACATTGTCATTAATGTCGATGAAATCAAACCGCCGAGGTACTGTTAAAACGCACTTTCGTGTTGCCAGGTGCGATGTGCGTCGCTACGTACGTTTATTTCTCGTAATAGTACGTCGAAAAAATTATATCCCAAGATATGAGCGGCGATGCGATGCCAGGGGTGGGTAAATTTGAAAAAATAAATCATCTTAAAAAATTTCCCAAGGTTGAAGAAAACGTTATGTTTTGCACATGATCAAGAAAATAGCGTAAAACGACTTATTATTTTGATGTTCACCGAGTTTAACGCATTGTTGATGTGGCACATATCACGATTATATAAAAATAGCGCCGGTGTTGCCAAGTTTTCAACATGAAAGAGATTCGAAAAATGAACAAAAATGAAAGAAAATGTGAGAAGAAAGCACATACCAATTTTTCAAACGAGGTGGGGACCAAAAATAAATAATCGAAGAAATTAGTTCAATTTCTACCAATCAATATCTCCATTCATTTCGAGAAATTTCCTATTTCAAAAGTACAAATTCTTACTTCAAGTTCAAAATAGTAGTTGGAATTTGGAGAGAAGTTCAAAAACACATTACAATCAATTTCCTCTAATACAAACTGCTCAATTTGCATACACGGACATTGAATTTAACACAGACATGCTTCTTTGACACGATCGATTTATGAATCGACACGTAGGAAAAAGAACAACATTCTTAGCATGTTTTCGATCACACTCGACACACCAATAATAATGTAACATTCCCATAGGCACTTTGGGTGTGTAGGCGTAGCGGAAATTCTACGACAGGGCGAATTCAAAACATTACCGGGATAAGTTTTCGGTTAAAAATAGACGAAAAATTGGTCTATTCGAACCACGAATATGTACGTAATTAGCTGAGACAATCTAACAAGGATCAGGCTGAAAGTGAAAGTTGAAGATGTAGCTAGTTCTTCGCTAAAGGGCAGTTAAGGCAGAAGGTTGCTCAATCGATATTATTTTACACTTGTTTGGCATGGTATTCGAAAATTCAACATCTTCGGTTTGCTTTTTCAGAGAAGATCGAAGTGAAAGGGTTGAAAATCAACGTTCGATCGTACAAATCATCTAGAATGCTAATTAAGCAATCGCATTAATGGAACCACGACAAAGTATACGCGATACAAGTACCTACACATACTCTCGTGATCGTTTAAACAAAAACAATAACCGCAAATTACCATTATGCTACCAAAACCACGAATTCAAATTAAAATCCACACGTAAAGATTATTTTCCATCAATATATCCCTTTGATCACTTTTACACGTAACACAGAAGTCAACGAGATACAAATTACTCAATTTATATTGGAAAAAATCACACCAAACCGGAACTACATCATACAATATAACAAGATAAATTAGATATTCGAGTATCGAAGCCAAAAAAAATCTGAATTAGCGTTATTTCGAATCTAATTTAAAACAATTGTAAAGGTATAACCTTGTTTAAATTTCGCGGCGAATTTGCGAAAATCCGCTTAAGTCATACCCAAATAAGAAGCTTTAGTTGGGATATTTTTACGCCAAGATGGCTTTTTTCGTCATTAATAATATCTCCGCTAGCTTGTAAACGGAAAACAAGACGTATATCGTTGTCAATTATTCTTCACATCAGCTACCATACGATGGCAAATCTTTTGGTAAATTTTTTTTTCTCTCCTACACACGTGACGTAAACAGATACGATACGCTAAAGATGAAATCTTATACGTATACATATATAGGGACGCAGATAAACAAAAATTCACTGTGTGCTGAAAATTAATGAAGAAAATTGTAGCATTTTGCTACGGCAATTAATCAACTCATAAAACCCCATAATTTATTTCTGTCGTAATTAATTCTAAACTTTTTCACGAGTCTACCCTACCATCAGATATTATCTAACCGGCGTTACTCTATTCGGCCAAAAGATTTCTCTTTTACTGAAATTCTCTATTCTACACATTCAAACCGAACTACACCACGGTTTTCTATGCACCTAGTATAATATTAGACTACGTGTTCTATATTCGACGAATGAGTTTTAGATAAATTTTCCCCTTAGAAATATACTCGGCTATTGCGACTTTTTGATCAATTTTCAACAGAAGGATAGTATGAGTAAAACTTTATTATTCAGACGTCAACTTAATCTTATTGAATTTGAGGTGCAGGAATGAGCAAGACTAGTCAATAAAATTCAGAAATATTTCAATTTTCACAAGGAAAACTCTTGATTCCAGTCTGTGATTTGAGTGAGAAAATTTAAGAGGACGTAAGAGCATGTCAAAATACCCCCTCTCGCACTTACCGATTTTTAGCAGCTTAACATGATTTTTTTGATTGGCGGATTTTTAACATTTCAATTTTATACAATTACAACTTAAATTTTTTTGCTTTTCTCCACGATTTGAGTATTTTTGACTTGGGAAAATTTTGCATAAAATGAGTTAAGAAAAAAATCAAGTTTCTTATTTTTTCTGAAATTGCAAAGTATGGCAGATATCGACTTGAAATAAATCAGATAAAATTTTTAGGCACCTAAGTCATCTCGGAGGAGGTTGTGGGTTCCCAAAATGGTGTCATTCGGGTATTTAAGAAAAATTGGGAAAAAACAAATGAATTTAGTTTAAATGCAGGTTGATAGTGTATCGAAATGGCATTGATAATGTATTGCAAAAAAATTGACCTAAAATGACCCATTTAAGAGAGAAAATGGGGCGGAAAAAATCAGTTTTATTGCATTTTTTCAGGTGACGCACCACGATACAAAATTCTAAAAAAATATGAGGTTGTATATCTAAACTAGGTACACAATATATTTTTTTTCAGAATTGCTTCTCTGAGAGGGGTTCCCAAAATGGCCGTTAGGAAGCTTAAAATGTTCATTTGACCTTGGAAAAGTGACCGAATATTTTTTCAACTCCATAAATTACCCTTGGTACGTTTACTATCTCTGCAAGTTTGAAAAAATTAGGTGAAAAAAAAACTAAAAATTTTCACCGAAAATCCACAT
Organism: Pseudococcus longispinus; assembly: GCA_900064475.1. Taxonomy (NCBI): domain Eukaryota; kingdom Metazoa; phylum Arthropoda; class Insecta; order Hemiptera; family Pseudococcidae; genus Pseudococcus; species Pseudococcus longispinus. The sequence goes on from FIZU01007112.1 coordinate 30,488, forward strand.
TTAACCTCTGCTGAAAGGGTTAGAAGTGTAATGACTTTTTCGTTATCATGTTAAAAATAATTAAACAAAAGAAAAAAACAAAAAGAACATGAAAAATTATAATAGACATGTATATCGCACCATCGCTGCAATAACACCACATCTCAAAAAAGTAAATTTTACAGGAGAGCAAAACAAAGATTTAAGTGAAGTTTGCTTCTTCCATAAAATAATGATTATCAACTCAATTAAATATGTTATGCATTTTAGAAGTAGTATAAACTCTCCTCTTCAAAATCCATTAACAACATTTCTTTTACAGGGTGTAAAAAAAGGTAAACGAGACATTCAAATTTAGTATTTTGAATTGTGGTGTTCTTTCGTTAGACATTTTTTTAATTTTTTGAGATGTG
>FIZU01007131.1:0-16424 GCA_900064475.1 Pseudococcus longispinus
AAATCAAAAAATTAATTTGAGTTCTCAAAAATTTTCCAAGTTCAAAAAAGTCTGACAAAATGCCCAAAAGTCAGCGTAATATGAGATTTGACAAAATTCTCGTAAAAAGTGCCACAATTTTCACAACATTCCACGTGTTTTTTTGCATAATTTTTACGAAAATTTTGCGAATAGGTATTGCAACGTTTTTTATGGAATTTCAACCATTTTTACAAGATTTTTCAATAAAATTTGGGATTTTTTCACAATTTTTATGAAAATTTTAAATAATTTCATATTTTTTTGACTTTTTTATTGAAGTTTTTACTAATTTTTACGAAAATTTAAGCCAATCCCAAGGACATTATTAGAGCTGATTTTTTTTTTCAAGAAGCATTCGCGATAAATCAATGACCTAACCTGAAAGAAACATCATCGAGGTCATCGAAGGTATTTCAGTCATTTCGTTTATCAGTGTTTATAACAATTTTCAATGAATCTATTCAACACATCAAATGCATATTCGATATGACGCGCATAAAAAATAATTTCATTATATTTGTAATTTTTTTAAACATTTTAAGCTATGGAGTAAGTACCCTAATGATAAATATGGTAAAAAAAAAAAAAAAAATAATCAAATTTCGAGAAAGTATTTTTACAAAACTTGAAGTACAATCGACCTTTCAGTTCTATTATCAACTTCTGATGTAATTTTTGTCACTTTTTTCACACAGACTTGCACCGAACGATCACTACAAGACGATATCAACCGTGTAATCGACGCCTTGGTCCCAGAACACCTTCCAGGACCACCTCAGGAGATCCTCGAAGTAAATATCATTGTTCTTTTAACTCCAGCTGTTCAAATGATACATCTCTTCAACATCTATTTTTTTTTAGATAAAATACCCGATGAATTTGAGCGTCGATTTAGGCAACACGATGTATTGGGAATGGATCAAACCGAGACCAAATTTAACATGGAGTTGTAAACCAAACGAAAGCTATACGTTGATTATGAGCAGTAAGATCACCATTTTCTTACTCAGTCATTAAATAAATTCTATCACGATTTTTTTTTCAGATCCTGACAACATCGATCAATCTTTTTCAAAACTCAGATCGGATTTCGCTTGGTTTGTCATCAATATACCCGGCTGCGATATCGACAAAGGCCTTGTAATATTCGACTACGAGGTTCCCAGACCACATTTTGGACTTGGTAAATAAACCAGTTCGAAAAAAATTCCATTACCTATAAAATTCATTTAAACTAATTTCACGATTCGCAGGAAGACATTTTTATATCTACGTTGTCTTCAAGCAACCAGTAAGAAATATTCCGGAGCCACCGATCCGCGATACGTATTCGATGTAAATATACATTAGAGATCATTCGAAAAGAAAATTGATCAAATCAATTAAATTATGCTATTTTTTTTGGTTACTTTTACAGCGAACGTATGAGGAGTGATTTCGATATCAAAGAATTCGCTTACAATAATACTTTAGGGAATCCGTTCGCTGTTAATTTTATCAAACTGAATGGAACCCTTGCTGAGTAAGTTTTCAAAATATAGGTAATCAACAATTGAATCCATTATCATTATTTCCATCAATAAAATAATACTTTATTCCGATACAGGCATTTGGACTCGTCAACATTGGAAGAGTTCTACGAAGATGGGGGTAAATCGTACGAGTCGCACGTATTGAACTCCAAAGAGTTGTTCTTTAAATAGTCAAAAATATAATCATTTTAAAAATATTCAATTAAACATTCATTCCATCCATGTTACCCGAGTTCTAGCTTTTTTATAGGACACCCTGTAAAATTTGCACTTTTCAGATTCACTTCGTTTCGCAAAAAAAACCAAGTACTCGTTTAATAAAAAGATGCCTCGACATATCAGCAATAAAATCTATTCTGATATCACAGATTAAATCTTGAAAGAGAAAATTTGAATAAAAATCTAAATCAAAATAAAACTTACGATAATCCATATCAAGTTCGCTAATCAGTCGATTATTTCGTAATAAAATGGGAGTTGTTTTTCTACTACTACACAATGTCGAGTTTAATACAAATATATTTATTTTGCATAATATTTGTTTGCTTTCAAGGTATAAATTCTGGTCCTACCACAGTAAGAATTTTTCATTATTTTATATTCGTATTTTCTGAATCGACCGAGAACGCTTCAATTTGAAATCATATTTTCTCAATATCGCCACAGAGACGTCGAGCCATAAAACCACCTAAACCATTCAACCTCAGCCAGACCCTCTACGAAGAGTACGTCTACCCAGATATCATTCCTTACATACCACCGATTGTTTGTAACGTAAGAAATCAACCCTTTAAATATCATCAAAACCTTTCTACAGATACTTAAGACTCTCTCATAAAAATTTTCACTCCTACAGCTGAGTTACAACATTGAAGAATTTGTTGGCAATGGAACCAAAGTCCCTTTCGAATTGATAAAAATAACTCCACCCAAAGTAACCTGGCCATTTAAACGAGGAGCCAAGCATACTTTAGCTATGATAGGTAATTTTACATTTTGCAGGGTAATTCCAACAGCGATTCGTCTCTTTTGAATCGTTTTCAAACACTTTTTCTTTGCTGTAGACTTGGATAACCACAGTTACGAAGTGTACGACGTTAAAGAAGTGTTCATTTGGCTTGTGACGGATATTCCAAGAAATGATATTGATGCTGGTCGCGTTGTGTATTCGTATTTTGGAGACGAGCAGGAGCCCAGACGAGGTAAAGCATCGTAAGTGACGCTCGGATTCTCTTTGGCGAGGTTCATTCATCAGATTGATGAATTATCCCCTCTTCACAATTCGAAATTTTTTGTTATAGGAGTTCATCGTGTACTTGTGTTGGTCTACGAGCAGAAATTTGTCCCTCTGATACCCCATCTTGACCAAGTTTTACTGTAAGTATGGCATATTCTCGAGCAGAAAAAAATACGATCTTTTTGGAGAATATTTGGGTAATTGAATTTGGCAACACTGCTGAAAAAATATGGATTCGTCTAAATAATACATTAAAAGTTGAAAAACATCAACGAAAACGTAACAGCGGCAACGTTGCATTGTCATTCAAAATTCAGGTGGGTGTGGCTGCTTCGTCATATGATATTAACGAACATTGCAACGTTGCCAATAACCTATTTTGTATTCTGAAACAAACGGCAACGTTGCGGGCACCTCACCATAAAATTTTATCATTTCTTCGTTCAACAAACGCGACGTTGCTAATTCTCAAACACAGTACTATAATTTTCTACTTTCAAAAAAACGGTAAAAATCTGAAAAAATTTTCAAGTCCAAAAAAACAAATAAAAGTCTTAAAATTTTCCAAGTCCAAAAAAGTCTGACAAAATTTTTAAAAATTAGTGTGAATTCTAAATGTTTTCAGTCCAAAAAGTCTGAAGTGTTCATCTGACAACTCTGAAATTTTTTAGGTTCAAAAAAAACTAGTAAAAGTCTTAAAATTTTTCTAATTGTAAGTCCAAAAAAATCTGACAAAATGTCAAAAATTCAACATTATTTCTAAAATTTTCCAAGTCCAGAAGCCATTTCAAATCTGAAAATTTTTTCAAGTCCAAAAAACAAATTAAAAAAAAACAAAAGTCTTAAAATTTTTCTAAGTCCAAAAAAGTCTGACAAAATATCTAAAAATTAAAGTGAGTTCTAAATTTTTTTAGTCCAAAAAGTCTAAGGTGTTTGCCTGACAACTCTGAAATTTTCCAACGCCAAAAAAAGTAAAAATCTTAAATTTTTTTCAAGTTCAAAAAAGTCTGACAAAATGTCTAAAAGTCAGGAATCGAAAGTATGTCGCTTGGTCGATTGTTTTTCGCGGTTTTACTCGTCTATAAAGCATTACTAAGCTAAAACCTGATATTTTTGGAAAAAAGCTGGCCAACTTGAATTGGCAACACTGCCGAAAAAATATGGATTCGTCTAAATACTACATCAAACGTTTAAAACATCAAAGAAAACGTAACTGCGGCAACGTTGCATTGCCATTCAAAATTAAGGTGGCTATGCCTGCTTCGTTGGACGATATTAGCGAGCATTGCAACGTTGCCAATAACCTATTTCGTAATCTGAAACAAACGGCAACGTTGCGGGCACCTCACCATAAAATTATATAATTTCTTCATTCAACAAACGCGACGTTGCTAATTCTCAAACACAATACTATAATTTTCTACTTTCAAAAAAACGGTAAAAATCTGAAAAAATTTTCAAGTTTGACAAAATGTCTAAAATTTTCAAGTCCAAAAAAACAAATAAAAGTCCTAAAATTTTCCAAGTCCAAAAAAGTCAGACAAAATATTTAAAAATTAATATGAATTCTAAATTTTTTCAGTCCAAAAAGTCTGAAGTGTTTATCTGACAACTCCGAAATTTTTAAAGTTCAAAAAAAAACTAGTAAAAGTCTTAAAATTTTTCTAATTGTCAGTCCAAAAAAATCTGACAAAATGTTTAAAAGATGAAATGAATTCTAAAATTTTCCAAGTCCAAAAAGTCTAAAGTGATTGTCTGACAAAATGTCTAAAAGTTAACATTATTTCTAAAATTTTCCAAGTCCAGAAGTCAAATTTTTTTCAAGTCCACAAAACAAATTAAAAAAAAAACAAAAGTCTTAAAATTTTTTGAAGTCCAAAAAAGTCTGACAAAATGTCTAAAAGTCAGGAATCGAAAGCATGTCGCTTGGTCGATTGTTTTTCGCGGTTTTACTCGCCGATAAAGCATGACTAAGCTAAAACCTGATATTTTTGGAAAATAGCTGGCCAACTTGAATTGGCAACACTGCCGAAAAAATATGAATTAGTCTAAATACTACATCAAACGTTTAAAACATCAAAGAAAACGTAACTGCGGCAACGTTGCATTGTCCTTCAAAATTAAGGTGGCTATGCCTGCTTCTTTATACGATATTAGCGAACATTGCGACGTTGCCAATAATCTATTTTGTATTCTGAAACAAATGGCAACGTTGCTAACACCTCACCATAAAATTATATAATTTCTCTATTCAACAATTGCGACGTTGCCAATTCTCAAACACAATATCATTAAATTGAAAACACACAAACAGTGTTGCCAATCACCCCTAACGTAGTTAAATCTAAAAATTCCGAATTTCTTATATTTTTCGCAGCCAGTTACGTTGGCTATACAGAATACACGAGTTCGCCCAAAAATACAACCTGACCACACCTCCTGTGGCTGGTAACTTTTTCAAAATGGACGTCAGGAGACCACGTTCATATACAATATCAGCGGAATTAGCCCCAATAGATCGTTATGAAAAAACTGGTGAGTAATTCAGTAAACCCGCTCATTCACTAGGTACATAATCTCTCCTTTTACTGTGTTTTCAGGTGAAGAAGACGACTACGGTCAATATTTTACTCGCAGCACTATCGATTTGTACCTGGGAGTTGATCCTAAAATCATAAATGCGGAACTGAGACCAATTTTGAAGAAAATCCGGGCATTCATAACCAAAGTGGATCGTATAACCATGGTAAAGTGTACTGAATATCATTCAAGATTTTCTTGGTTTTCATTTTGAATACCTATATGATGTCTTCGTTTCAGTTTCCAACAAGTCCGGATCCTGATAATCCTTACGACGAAAGTAAAATCGATTGGTCTTTGAAAGATTGAAAGGACAGAAATATTATTTTTTGAATAGCAATTACCATTTATATGATGTTTATATTTTTACGATAATTATACCTACAGTTTGTCTTAATATTTATCATTGATTCTCCTCTTGAAAACCACCTAAATGAGTTACTCCGCCCTTGACCACCATTCAAACGATTCACTTCGAAGAAATATGATAAATGATGAATCCGATAACATCGCAAATACCTTTTAGTAAAATCACTGCATTGAAAACAAGATAACACGACCTCAGCAACCATGTACATAAATCTTCCAGCATCAGACCAGAAACATGTTAAAAACACCGCTCTACTTTTACCTCCTATTTATAACTTCAAATGCGTATATTTCGTGTGAACAATTCCAAGCATGCGATTCATCCAGTGATAAAGAAGCATCCGAAGAATTTTTAAACGGAGACGATTTGAGAGACGAAATGATGAGAATGAAAGAAGCTATGCAACATCCGAATCGAAATGGAGTTTATATTCCCCCAAATATACAACTACCTTGCAGAACTGAATACTTTGCACAGGTATTAGTATCAACTATTCCGAATATTCTAAACTTATTGTGAATCTGCTAAAGTGAAATTCGAATTTGCATATTGACAGATAACTTGGCCAAGTGGAGCTTTCATTCGAGCAGGCGGAACTGTAAAATATAAAGATATTTTGGAAGCACCCAAAATAGTATGGCCTTGTCGTGGAAGTAAACTTTATGGTTTAGTATTCGCAAGTATGTGGATATTACGTTTCCTTTACTCCAATTGAAGAATATGAAATTGAAATTTGAGACGATTTCTAATTAGATATGGACGCTGTATTGATCAGTGCTGGCAAAAATGACGTAACTGATAGAGGATGGAAAGAGTATTTATGGTTCAAGTACAACATTCCCGGCAGCAAGATAGATCAAGGGATCGAAGTGAAACCATATCGTCCACCTTCGATGGAAAAAGGTACCGCGTATTTGATAATCGATTTCAATTCGTCGCTAAAAATTATACTACATTTTTCTTACAGGAAGTTGCAGAATCGTCGTTGCCATTCACGAACAAACTAAACGGATCGATATTGGAAATGAAGATAACAGCGAGTAAGGCAGTCAGAAAAATCAGAGGTCATGTTTATGAAACCCCAAAAATACAAAATGGCATTGTTTTCTTGTAGGTTGGTAGCTGATAAGGCCTTTTTCGAGGTATTTAAAACGTTTAATGGAACTCTAGTAGCGGGCAATATGTTCACAGTGGAAAATTGTAAGTTGCTTTTCCCTGCAGTAAGTCAATCATACTTCTATTCATTTTTTAAAAACTTGTTTTTTCATTCTTTGTTTCGTAGAATAATGCAAAGCTTGAATTTTCTTCGTAATCACGAACACGTGAGATTTTTCAAATATGAACCACGTGTTTCCGCCATTTTGAATTTTGCACCAGGGTGCCATTTTGTTTGTCTAAGCATATAGATCGAAAAATTACTGCTAAAGACTCAATAATTCAGAGTTCATCATATGCATCATATGATCATTCATCATTTTTTTAACTTTTCTTTGGACAAACCAGGTAGTGACGCCATTTTGGAGTATTATTCTAAGCGCCACATATTTTAATATCTGTATTTTGTCAATTTTTTCCTCAAACACATCTGATTAAGCTTTTTTTGTCCTATGAATGAACAAAGAATATTAAAACTTTGCTCTTTCATAAAATCATTGATGACTTCAATTTCTTTTATGCTTCGAACAATCTAAGAAAGTTCAGGTGATACAAAATATTCTCATTTACAGGGACACAACGATAATTAAACATAAAACGAGCCAGAATTGGTGAATCAATTAGCCCATCTACATTCGGTAAAATCAATTATAGAAACCTACATTTCCTCTTTCAACGATCCCAACTGATAAGATATCTCAAAAAGCCCAATACTAATTATAATCAGATGAAAATTCTTCCTACTACTGCCTCAACTGATTGATCAATTTTCTCAACAAATACAATGAGGAAATTGTTGTCTTGGCTCTATGTTCTTCTGACAGGTACTATTGTAAGCACACGGGGAGAACAATTCCAGGTAGCTGATTCTTCAAACGACGATGGCAGCAGTTTTAAAGGAATCGGTGATAAGGTAATGGAATCTTTTAAAACGGAGCTCGAAAAATTGAAAGCACTCACTGAAAACGTATCTTGTACAACTAAACACTTCGCCAAGGTAACTCATTCTACTCTTCTCTCTCCTGATGGATCGTAAAATTACTGATTTGGTTCGTGGTATGATATTAGGTAACTTGGCCAAGCGGTGCTTCACCAGCCACAGGAGGTAAAGTAAAATATGAGGATGTTCTAGTCAAGCCCAAAGTAATATGGCCATGCTACGGAAGTAAACTATACGGGATGGTATTTGCTGGTAAGCTCAATTCTTATCTAATAAGAACTTGTACACTCTCTAGTATAAAACTGCAATAGAGTATAATTTTCAATGAATAGATTTGGAGGCGCTATTGACACCTGATCCAATGGCCAGGGAACACTTATGGTTTGTTTATAACATCCCAGGGAATCAGGTCGATCGAGGAATTGAAGTGGTACCCTATCGTCCTCCTGAGATGAAAAAAGGTATCACACGGAAGATTCATTAACATTGTTTTTAAATATAATTCTTTATTTCTTTAAAACAGATATCTATACTCATATTTTTACAGACTCTTATCGTGTGATGGTTATGATTCATGAACAAGACAGACGAGTCGAGGTAGACGTCGCAAATCTGGACGAGTAAGATTTGTTTGATTAAAAATTGAAAATTTTGCTCATTTATATAATTATGAATACATTGAACCGGGTTTCAGGGGAACCAGAGCTGATAAAGTTATGATCACAGCATTCGAGTCGTTTAATGGAACTCTCACTGCGGGGAACATGTTCACAGTAGAAAAATGATGAGTTGCTCGGGTCATCTTTATTCATCGTGTCTACAGGACTTTTTACCCCAAAATCACTACTTTTTCGTTACCTTTTTTCTACCATACCGAAAATTTTTAGCCCCCCAAAAATTTTCAGAAAACTAAGAACTCCCGCAAAAATTAATATCTTATAAAAAAGGCGACCCCCTCCCAACCAAAAAAAAATTACGATCCAAATTTTAAATTTCAGGGTGTCTACAGAAATCAAAAAAGGAAAATTCGTTCTTTTTCGTACCATTTCACACAAATTTGAAAAAAAAAATCGTACTGTATAAATTTTAACCATGATCAACCACCCCCCTCCCCACATCCAAAAACCCGTAATTTTCAAACGACGAATTTGGGTGTTTACCAAATTACAAAAATGAAAATTCGTACTTTTTCCGTTCATGTTGTCAACAATAATCTTTCTTTTTTTCAAAAATCTCAAATTTAAATACACCTTTTCCAAAAATAGCTTGAATTTGATTCAAATTTTTGATCATTTGAAAATGTTTACTACAGCTATTAAAAATTTCAGACTCAAATACTTCGAACATGACAATTGACAAGCTAAATCAACCCAAAAAATATTTTCACTTTTCAGGGTGTTTGCTTTGAGTTAGAAATAAGAAAGTATGACTAAAAATTACAATTTTTACCAAAAATTACAATTCTGACCAAAAATTACAATTCTGACTAAAAATTACAATTTTGACCAAAAATTACAATTTTGACCAAAAAGTACAATTCTGACCAAAAATTACATTTTGACTAAAAATTACAATTGTGAGCAAAAATTACAATTTTGACCAAAAAGTACAATTTTTACCTTGAAATGACAATTTCTACCAAAAATCACAAGTTTTACCAAAATTACAAGTTTTACTTTGAAATGACAATTTTTACCAAAAATTACAATTTTGCCAAGAAATGACAATTCTGACCAAAAATTACAAGTTTTACCTTAAAATTACAATTTTGACCAAAAATTACAATTTTGACTAAAAATTACAATTGGGAGCAAAATTTACAATTTTTACCTTGAAATTACAATTTTGACCAAAAATTACAATTTTAACCTTGAAATGACAATTTCTACCAAAAATCACAAGTTTTACCAAAATTACAAGTTGTACTTTGAAATGACAATTTTTACCGAAAATTACAATTTTGCCAAGAAATGACAACTTTTACCAAAAATTACAATTTTGCCAAGAAATTACAATTCTGTCCAAAAATTACAATTCTGACTAAAAATTACAATTTTGACCAAAAAATACAAATTTTGACCAAAAAGTACAATTTTTACCAAAAATTACAAGATTTACCAAAATTACAAGTTTTACCTTAAAATTACAATTTTGACCAAAAATTACAATTCTGACCAAAAATTACAATTTTGATTAAAAATTACAATTGTGAGCAAAAATTACAATTTTTACCTTGAAATTACCATTTTGACCAAAAAGTACAATTTTTACCTTGAAATGACAATTTTGACCAAAAATTACAATTGTGACCAAAAATTACAAATTTTGACCAAAAATTACAATTCTGACCAAAATTTACAATTCTGACTAAAAATTACAATTTTTATCTTGAAATGACAATTTTGAGTAAAAACGACGATGTTGACAAAAAAATGGTAATTTTGTCTCAAAACTGAAAATTTTGACAAAAAATGCCAATTTTGACAAAAAAATTACAATGTTGACGTAGATTGATAATTTCAACAAAAAATGGCAGTTTGGACTAGAAAATGATGACTTTTTGCTAAAATATTTTTATAATCATAGAGAAATGGGTTCGTATGCATGCAGCAGCATTAATCCGAATCCTAGATGTGTCTTTTAGAATTTTAAGTTTCAACTTTTGAACCCCCTCCCAACCCCTTTCACCTTTGTAAAATTCATCACTTTTTTGGCGATTTGAATTTATTAAAAATTAAAAAAAATATGCATCATTTTGTGACAATAAGTAAATATATTGAGCCTGAGCGAAGCGAGGGAGAGAATTTTTAGTGAAAAAGGCATACAAAAAGTGAAATTTCATCAGTTTTCACCCAACATTTATCAGCCGTCAGGAGAAGATCCCAGACCCCTCGATTCCTTGTAAACATTCAACTGATTTTTTTACGAATATTGAACGACGTCGCGTACAGCCATTTGGCTAGAGACGTGGAGAACTGTGTATTTAGATCTTAGGATAGAGTTGGATGGTCTTCAGGAAGGAAAGGATTTTGAGGTTCTATTTTTTCACTATTTTCTACTCCAAAATCACTACTTTTTCACTATTTTCACTACCTGTAGACACAATGTTATTCGTAATCAAATTACCATTCTTGATGAGTCATCTTTTTTCAAGCAGACATTTTTTTGAGCACAATTTGGATGGCACTTTGATGGCGCAATTTAGATGCCATGACATACCATTTTTCATTTTCAAGAACGTATTATAGACTTTTTCGTAAAGAGTTCGTATCATCTTGAAAAATCAATTTTGATTTTTTTTACCATGATCAACAATCAAAATAAAGATTTTTCATTTTTTTCTGGTGATTTTATTGCTTGGGTAGGTATTTGTATGACTCATACCTCGTTTTCAAACATCAGCACAAGTTTTAAAAAATGGCATGCATTGCCATAATCTCATTTCTCAGAGAAAAATACTAAAAATTCCAGCATACTAATATCCACAGATCAATATTTGGTACAATCAAGCTTCAAGCTGCCTCGATTTATCAAAATGATCGAATTATCATCATTTTTGATTATCGATATACGAATGAAACAATTTTCCAGCACTTCTCCCTCATACACCAAACTACACTTATCACTCAAGATATCACAAAACGAAGGAACTAAAAACTATAAATATTGACTCGATTAAGCTAAAACCAAAAATGCTGAAAATATTAATATTTTGTGGCTGTTTGATACTGGCAACAATCCACGTGAGTAAAATTCCCAATCAAGCATAATTTTGTCGATCCTCCCATAAACTAACTTTTCTGAATAGCTGATTAACGGAGGCGCATACGAAGACTATTACTATTTGAAAGAAAAACTCACGCAGATGAAAGTTATCGGCGAGATACTTCCTTGTTCTACCAAGTACTTCGCTAATGTGAGTCATTTCCCTTAACATATTATCTCTCTGAACCTCACACTTGGTTACAAAGCATAAAAACAATTCATTTCCGCAGGTATCTTGGCCTAGTGGAGCTATTGCTACTTTGGGTAATATTCTGAATCAATCCGAGGTACAAGAAAGGCCTACGGTGACATGGCCTTACAACCCAAAAAAACAATATTTGGTTCTATTTACTGGTACGTTGCCATCATTCATTGGCGATTGATTTTTACAATACTTTGATACGTTTAACAGGGGTTTATTTTAGATATGGATGATGTTTACAATGCTGATCCTTTGATGAAAGAAGTTCAATTATGGTTCGTTTACGACATTCCTGGCAATGATATGGCCCGTGGGAAGGAACTTTATGAGTATATATTACCAGATTTTAGAAACAGTTGAGTGTCGTATTCAGAATCCTGTTAGATGATAAATAATTCAATTACAAGACTAGTTTAATTTCAGAATTCCATCGTGTCTCGGTGATTGTGATGCAACAACGTGTAGAGTTCAATATGAGTCAGAGTATATTTGGAGTGTAAGTAATTCAATCGAATCCCAAAACATGAAAAACCACCTTTCAACTATTTCTGATTCCATTTTAGCATAGAATATGCTTTTGCTATGGGGAGTGATATCGTGGAAAATTTCATCACGAAATTTCGTCAAGCTGACTTTTAGACATTATGTCAGATTTTTTTAAATTTAAAAAATTATTGGATTTAAACTGACTCTGAAAAATATTTGTGAGAATTTTTTGGACAGTAAAAAATTTTCAATCAGCAAAAGCATACCCCATGTTATATAGTTTCGTGGGTAGTATGGAAATGACTGTGACTTTTTTTTGTACAAATTTTTTGTCCATTTTTTACTAACTTTAGTGAAAAGTTGAACCAGTATAATAGCATTTCAGCCAATTTTCATAATTTCTTCATCATTTTTTATTTGGTAAAAAAACGTTTTTTTAGTAAAAAAATGTTATTTTTAGTGAAAAACGTTTTTTTTTAGTAAAAAAATGTTATTTTTAGTGAAAAATGTTTTTAGTAGAAAAATGTTATTTTTAGTGAAAAAATGCTATTTTTAGTGAAAAAAATGCTATTTTTAGTGAAAAAATGCTATTTTTAGTGAAAAAAATGTTATTTATAGTAATAAATATTACTTTGGTAAAAAATGTTAATTTTAGTAAAAAAAAGGTTTTTTTTAGTGAAAAAAGTTATTTTAAGCGGAAAAGTGTTTTTAGTAAACTAATGTCATTTTTTAATTTTAGTGAAAAAATGTTTATTTTTAGTGGGAAAATGTTATTTTTAGTGAAAAAATGTTCTAGTGAAAAAATGCTATTTTTAGTGAAAAAAAAAATGTTATTTCTAGTGATAAATATTACTTTAGTAAAAAATGTTATTTTTAGTGAAAAAATGTTAATTTTAGTAAAAAAAAAGGTTTTTTAGTAAAAAAAAGTTATTTTAAGCGGAAAAATGTTTTTAGTGAAAAAATGTTATTTTTAGTAAAAAAGTTATTTTAAGCGGAAAAATGTTTTTAGTGAAAAAATGTTATTTTTAGTGAAGTTATCCCATTTTTCTAGTGAATTAATGTTAATTTTAGTGAAAAATATGTCATTTTTTAGTGAAAAAATGTTATTTTTTAGTGAACTAAGGCTATTTTTTTGTGAATTAATGGTGTTTTTCCTTTTTTTTTTCAGTGGAGCGAGACATAATTGGACTGCATTAGAATTAATGTATGAATTCAGCGGCAGTCTTCATGCTGCCAATGTGTACGTCGTGAAACCAGGTAATTTGATGTCTCATTTTACACACCTGAAGTCTACACTTTTTGCGAACTTGAAATTTTTTTGATTGCAGAATGAAAATCCAGCCCATGAATAATTCAATGTGCTGATAATTGATTCCAATTGTAATCTGAATAAATTTGATTAATTTTCCAACTTCCAAAATGTACTCAAATATAATTTTTTGTTCATTTAACGACTCGTTTTTTTCGATTCATCGACGTATCTTCGAATACGTTAGATTGGCATTTCGATTGATAACGATTTCGTCGATTTTCAAGAATCAAATTCTTCGATGACGTCACACAATGTTGATGAACCGAAACATCGACTCGTGAATGATAATTTGCATTTTCAACTGCATCGATCGAATTGTTTCCTTCGGAATCGATCATGTTCAGATCATTCTATTTGTGGAGTTTTTTCTTGACGTTGGCATATGTGAGTACGTGAAAATATTCCTCTAAATCTTCAATACTTCGAGCAAATACCCTAAACGTATACTCATTCCACAGTTGGCGAGCAGTTACGACGATCTAGATCCCAAAAATGAACGTTTCGTGAGAAAACTAATAGAATCGAAAGTGGTTCCAGAAATTATTCCAAATGCTCCGAAATATCTTGTCAATGTGAGTCTGTTTTATTGCTCAGTTCAATCACCAACTCCGGCAGATTTTCTATACAAATTACATATTTAATTTACAGGTCACTTGGCCCAGTGGAGCAATGGCAAAGTTAGGAAATTACCTCGAATTTTCAGATGTACAAGTACAGCCACACGTACAATGGCCTTATAACGAGTCTTCCTTATATACTTTACTATTTACTGGTAAATTACCAAAATATCCTTTAAATTATTCATTTGAGATGACATTAACGACGTCTGTGGTGGATTTTTTTAGACATGGATGATTTAGAAAATGGTGATCCGATCATGAGAGAGCATCACTTATGGTTTGTTTATAATATACCTCGAAACGATGTACACGAAGGGTTTGAATTTTTCGAGTATTTGAAACCTGGGCTGACAATAGGTAAATTTTAGCACTAATCTGAATTTATTAGATGTTTCTTTTTGAGGTCAAAATGCTAATAAAATGTATTTCTTGTCAAAGGGCCTCATCGTATTGCTGTGAATGTTTTCGAGCAACGTGAAAGGGTCAATATTAACGATACTTTGTTTATTTGGTAAGTAATTCAAACAAAATAAAAAATTTCTGAAGTTCCTCTGATCTATTGCAATTTTTCCAACTAGTGGACCACGATACAATTGGGCTGCCGCTGAAGTGATAACCGAATTCAATTCCACTGTTCATGCCAGCAACATTTACATTGTGAAACCGAGTAAGTTTCAGTTCTTTCTCATTTCGTCAAAGTTGCTCAGTAATTTGAGAATTTTATTTTATTTTCAGATTAAACAAGTCATATTTGGGGCAGATGAAGTCACATTAGATCAGCAAATTCCAATTTTGGTGCCATCTGAAATAAATTATTCGTATTTTTTCATCATTACTCTAATTCTTATCAATTTGATGTTAGAATTTTTCAATTTAAAATGTAAATTTCAGCGAAAAAATAAAAATACGAATTCATTATTTTATAATACTGGTCGAGACGACCTTTTTCAAAAGAAACTCTGCTTGAATTTGGATGTCAATTTTTAATCAGTTTGATTCATCATCTTTTTAGGAATATCAGACAAGACAATTGTTCCAATGATATCAAATCTATGCTCTGAAATCAGCAAATGTGAGGCGATCTTTCTAGAATTACTGACTTTTAGACATTTTGTCAGACTTTTTTGGATTTGGAAAAAATTCAAGGTTTCTACTTTTTTGGTGTTGGAAAATTTCAGAGTTGTAAAACACTTCAGACTTTTTGGACTAAAAAAATTTAGAATTCACTCTAATTTTTAGATATTTTGTCAGACTTTGTTGGACTTGGAAAATTTTAGAAATTAAGGTAACTATCCGACATTTTGCTAGTCAGATTTCTCAGACTAGGAAAGTTTCAGAAATTTACTTTTAGACATTTTGTCAAACTTTTTTGGATTTAGAAAAATTTTAAGACTTATATTCGTTTTTTTGGACTTGAAAAATTTTAGACATTTGTCAGGCAAACAATTTAGACTTTTCGAATATTGCAAATTCATCATGATCACTTTTAGTCATTTTGTCAGACTTTTTTGGAATTAGAAAAATTTTCAGATTTTTTTTGAACATGGAACATTTCAGAGATGATGCTGAATTTTAGGTATTTTGTCAGAAAACAATTTGGATCGGTGTTGTCAACCGCCTTCTTAGAAAATCTTGAGATTTTGTCTTGAGATTTCGTGAAATATCCTGAGATTTATAATTTTGCAATATGGGTATCGTTTTTAAAGGGATTTTCAATCTGTTTTCAATAATTAAAGTTTTGAAGTTGTAAATTTGTACAATTACTGTCTTTTTGAAAAAGCAAACATTTTTTTCACTCATATTTCAACTTTTGATTTTAAAACAACGAAAACTTGATTTAAAGATGATAAATTCTTTTTCAAATGTGAAAAAAAAAGTAAGATCTAGAAAAACGTGAAAAAACATTAAAACATAAGATCAAAGAAAACATGATAAATTTAAAATAAAAACTGGGAAATTTCCAGGTAATTTCGTTGTAATTTCGTAAAATTGGATAAATCTTGAGAAAATTTGAAAAATCTTGAGATTTTTTTTTGAAATATCTTGTAAATATCTTGAGATTCTTGAAATCTTGAGAAAATCTTGTAAAGGCATGAAAAATCTTGAGATCTCAAGATAAATCTTGATGGTTGGCAAAGCTGATTTGGATTTTTTTGAACTTTGAAAATTAAATTTTAAATATTTTGTCAGACTTTTTTGAACTT
>FIZU01007150.1:0-14863 GCA_900064475.1 Pseudococcus longispinus
ATACGTAGTATGAGCAGGAAAAACAGCGATGGGAAAGAACCCGATCGAGAGGCGACATACAAAGTTTACCGTAAAGCTTATATTTATTCGGCGCGACAGTTTACCTGCGAGTACGAAACTACTACAACGTAGTACGTTTCGTACTCGCGATAAACCACGCGCCGATTCCCACCCGTTACATATGAAAAATCAAAATACGAAAACGAAGCAAAGAGATCCAATTATGAAGGAGATCATAAGATTCCAGCATGAATTTGAATCTAAAATACTAAGTTTCAGCTAAAAAAATAGGTATGTACCTATCTAGGTTTTCCGATTGTTCGGCGAATTGGATCATCTGAGTCCAAAATATTCATTTTCATGCAGATTTTTGTCTCTTTTTTTGATTAAGAATTTCCGAATTGACCAGAGTCGTCGAGCGTCAAGTCAGGGCAAAAGTTCTTTCACCCCTTCAACATTAAAAATCTGTGAAGGGAAAGTTCTCAAAATTTACACATTATTTCTGAAAAAAATCTTTATTTTTTATTTTTTGTTCAAATATGAAAATTGAACGTTTTCAATCAATTTTGAAAGTATAATGATTGTATGATTAATGATAATTAGTAATTCATATTAATCCCAGGTCTTTCATTCATCGGGTTCCTCCAGAAAATTGGAGCCCGGTGCAAAGCGCTTCTTTTGCCTCTCCTCTGTACTGGTCTAGAAATGACTTGAAATGAGTGACGAAATCTGCTTGCTGCATTAAGCTATTTAATCGTTGTCGTATAGAACCTTTTACTATCAAAAATTCCCCAAAATTTGATAAACCAACTTTGGTAGTCTGCAGTATACCCAGACAGGAGATTTTGATTGAAAAAAAAAATTATTGATCTTCTGACCACTTTGAATGTTGAAAAATATCTATCATTTCATAAAAATGACATTTGTTGAGCTCAAAAGGAGCGAGTACAGCAATTTTTCCCAATCAAGACGTTCAAATCTCAAAATTCCGTTATTTTCGCCATTATTCGAGTCCTTAATGGGGGTTCAACTCCTGCCCCAATTCTCCTTTCTCGTGGTATTGAAAAATTGAATTTTTTTGGCATGCTCTTCCCTTTCATTGTAACTTTGGTGAGTCTACTCGATTTGAAAGAATTTCTCTATTAATATGTACTTCAAATACTAATTTGAAAACGGTCATGCAGTCTTGAATATCTTCTCTGCTTCATCTTCCCTTGAGCAATTTTCAAATATACCCACACCTGACTATGGGGGTAGCTCAACTTTTCGGTATAATAAATTAGAAGAGTTATATCACATTGTTACGCCGCTCTGTCTTGGTATTGCGGATATTTTAGGCGTATGATGTAATTTACAAGCGAAAAACGATAAAAGTTGGAGCTTTACTACTCGAGTTTTTGTGTGATAAGCTCGAAAGTTATGGGTTTTCAAGTGACATGACGCTGGCGAGATGCGCAGTAAGTTGCAAAGTACGAGTATGTGCTTGAAAAAGTACGTTTAATTTAATTAAAATAATACCTATTTGTATTAATGATGACATAATAACAAAAATTTTCGCGATGACAATTTTTCTCAAGATGAATAAATTTCTTTCATGAGTTTCATCATAAATTTTTAGAACAAGGATTTAGTTCGAAATTTTCGCCCGATGAGCGATTTAAGCGGTGATTTGTGTGAGAAAAATTTCCACTACGAAGAATGTGATGTGTACACACTTGCCTATTTCTATTAATAAAGCACCTTAAAACGTCAAAATTGCACGGTCTCTTCGATCATGACGACTGATAAACATGAAGTTTGTCAGCGTTGTTGTTTTTTTGAATAAATTCATAATTTTAATCAATTTTTTTTTAAAAGTGCAATTTTGTATGCTTAGGTGCCTCTCTTATTCAGATTCACTGAATTGACTTCATTTTTTCTGTATAACTTGAGAAAAAGTCAATTTTGGGAAATTTTCATGATAAGTCGTCTGGAAGAATATGAAATTACCTTTCAAATAATGTGGTTACTTTTCAATTTCGTATAATTTTCTCACTCATTATTTACCTACATGTTGACAAAAAATTCAATACCATTTGAAAGCTAATTTTATTTTCTTTGGAACAAGTTATTATAAAAAGTTTCCAAAATTGCTCTATTTTCGAATTATGCAGAAAATATGTCAATAAGAAAACACCAAAGCACTCATAGTAAGCTCAGACTGTTCTGTAATCATTACGATCCCAAATAGCGAAAACTCTATTCGAAGTACACGTTGGTGTTATCTAGTACTTGTTTGAAAGGAGCATAAAACCCTTGTTCCATCAATTTACTGGTGAAAACTTTTACTGATAGTTTCCATTGAAAATAGTGACTTTGATAACTTGTTTTTTGAAGTCCTTTCCTTAATCATGGCCACGCTCATCAAACAAACCTAATGCCCTGGTCACCACAAATTAATTTAATGAAGTGAGGAGAATTTTTTCAAGTCATGAAATAAAACAAATGCATCGTAACAAAAAAAAGTTTATAATTATTAAATTTCAATCGTTTTTTTCATTTGAATTAGAATATTTCCCTTTGATATTCTTACAAACAAAATATAAACATAGATATCTTATCTAAAAAAAAAATTAAACATTCATTTACACAATAAATTATCTAGAGTTCATTTGGGAAATGGATTTAATTCAAGTAATACTGAAAATTTCAGTCTTCAAGTTTGCTTATTACGGATCAATCTTTTTTCCCGAAATATTGTTGCTGCACTTGGATCAAACTTTTGCCTTTGGTCTCGGGCAGCACAAAAATTCCAAACAATGTGACCATAAAGCAAGATACCGAAAAAGCCCATATCATGGCTTTTATTCCAAACACGAACATCAGTTTTGGATAAAATTTCAATGTAGCAGCCCAATATAAATAGGCAACGATCCCATAAAATCCATTCATAGTGCCTCGAACTTCATGAGGGAAGAGTTCACCACACATGACATAACTTATAGGCAATACGCCAATGTTGCAAAGGAGTACGTAAGCGTATAAGAACAAAGGAACAATCCAAGCGAATGGTTTGACATCACTGGTCATATAAATCTCTTCGTAGATGGCTATGGCCATCATACTAATGGCCATACCGAGAGCAGAAGCCGACAGTATAGCTTTACGTCCGAATTTATGCATAAAATAAGGTGTAATAAAGCTACCAGCGAAACCAGCAATGGAGTATATTACGGTGATCATGGAGCTCTCGAATGGTATCTTGAGACGATCCACAATGGTGATAGTGAAGGCAATCATGATCGAGTACCCGGTGTTCTGCATCAAGATGAATAACACGGTGCAGATCATAAATGGTTTCCACGCTTTGAGACAATTTCTCAGTACTAGTTTGAGATCAAAGTCACTTTGTACGGAGCAGGATGCCTCCATTTCGTGAATCTCTGATTCGATTTTGTCGCGATCTTGGCAACGAATCGAGCATAGAGTTCTGATGGATTTTTCTTGCTCGCCTCGAGAGTATAGCCAGATCGGCGATTCTGGTAGGATAAAAGAGAGCAGAAATGAGAAGAGGGATGATGCGCTGAAAATGAAGCCAACTATGTCCCATCGTAAGTTGTACATGAGCACGTTACATATCAAGATTCCGGCGTTATAAGTGATCTCCAATATTGACAGTAGGGCTCCGCGGTGTTTGGTTGTTGAGATTTCAGATATGTATGTAGCAATACAGACGGCCATTCCTGCGAATAAAATGAGGTATTAAGAGAAACTGAAGAAATCATACTTGGAGAATTGCAAAGATTGCATGTCACCTCCTCCTATGCTTTGGACCAACATTCCAATGAAAAGCATTTCGTAATTCTTGGCAAAACCGATGATCAGCCATGATATAATGAAGGGTACGAAAACTGAGAGAATGAAAAATTTCCTTCCTTGAAAGTCCATTATAACGCCGGATACCAAACATCCCAGTGGACTGAGTAAACTCAATGAACTTGCTGCAATGAGTTAGAATTTTTTTCAGGATACAATTTTTTGTGGGTTCCCAAAAGTACGGCTATGTTGAAACTTACCCATCCATGATTTCTGTTCGTCATCTATTGTGATCTTCGAATTGGGTAGGTCCAACTGATGGAAGAGAAATGCCAAGTAGCTCCGATTTATGCCCACCAATACATAAATCAACAACGTTATGCAGACGAAACATAACTGAAAATAGTGCCACTGATTTCAGCAAAACTCTAAAAATACTTGTTTCAAGAAATTATCAACTGGCTTCGTATTCACCTCGGTTGTTCTCTTACAAATCAAATTTTAAAAATCATACCTGTTTGTGAAATCCTGTTAGATCAGCTTTGTATACCATTATCACATACTATTTTCAAATTAGCGAGGTAATTTATGCTCGTACATCCTTCACCTTGCGAAAATGGTATGAAATTTATATTTGATACTCGAGTGTTTTTTATCTTATCTTTCATTGAAACGTCACCACTTGCAATAGGTAGGTGCCTAATAGACTACTGCACAAAAATGTTAATTCAATGATTAATGACATTGACGTTTTAGAACGAGCGTACCTACTTACTTACTAATTTCTCTACAATGTGCTATTTTATTGCACACAGATTTGATAAATAGGAACTTCTTACATTCTCTAGACCATTAACGAAATTTGAATCAGCCAATCACAGCAGATTTATAGCTCTTTATCAGTGTTGTCTGCAGTAGAGCGTTAAAGTAGCACTTACGTTGAGCAAAACTGTGTCGTTATGACGTACTTATCAATCTGCACTTATACTTGGTAAAAAAATTCCAAAGAATACTAACGTAGCTGGGAAGCTGAAAATACTCACACTGAGTCTTAAGCACGTGTGATAACTTTGACGTTTCATATGCTACGCACTTGGGCTAAGTAAATACTCGTATTTGCGATAGTGATAACGAATAATTTTTTGGTTTAAAGTTGTTTATCGGTTTGCAAAATTTCCCTGACCTTGAAAAATGAACGATGATTTGAAAATTTCTTTAATTCCATTAAGAACCCATAGGCACATTTTAAAAAAAAAGGTTAAGTACATCTAGATCAGAGCTGCCAACCAGCAAAAGGAATAAAAATAGGAAATCTTACGTCTTTTTTTATAAGTACAATGTATTTCAATCGTAGTTTTCAGCCTTCCATCTAATGATGGCAACCTTAGCAACGCGCGGCAAATAGATTTGCCAAGTCTGAGATTTGAAGGGGTAAAATTATTCTTCAAAACATTCACTCTAATGTATAATCCATCGACTTCGGTGTGATTTGAATTGCAACATCACGTCATTGAAGGCAAACAACATCAATTGAATCACATTACAAATGTAAATCTCGCGTTTGCCTGTCATCCTCTGATTTTTTCTTCTTAAAATACGTCTCTTGCACTTCGTTCAAAGTCTTATCTTTAGTTTCAGGTAACACAAAAATGCCAAACAACGCGACCATAAAGCAGAACACCGAGAAAGTCCACATGGTTGCCTCGATTCCAATAGTAAACATCAACATTGGATAAAACGTCATACTCAAAGACCAGTAAATATATGCTACTATACCATAAAGACCATTCATGGTACCTCGAACCTCATGAGGGAATAATTCGCCGCACATGACAGAATTTATGGGTAATACGCCGATATTACATAAGAACACGTAGCAGTACAATGCAGCAGGTACAATCCAAGAATATGGTTTCTGGCCATTGCTTCGATAGATTGCTTGATACGCTGCGATAGCAATTGTACTAAGACCCATACCTAAGGCAGACACAGATAAGACGGTTTTTCTTCCAAATTTATGCATAAAATAAAGTGTAGCCAAGCTGCTGATTACAGCGACAATAGAGTAGATGACAGTTATATTGGAACTATCGTAAGGTATTTCCATGCGATCGACTATAGTCACTGTAAAAGCAATCATCACGGAATACCCAGTTTGTTGTTTTATAAAGAATAGCGAGACGCAGAGGGCAAACGGTTTCCAAGCTTTCAGGCAACTTCTGAACAATGTTTTGAAATCAATTTTCGTCTGTTCGGAGCAGGCGATCTCCATTTCTTGTATTTCGGATTCGATTGCGTCGCGTTGTTTGCAACGAAGTTGACTCAGAGTCTGGATGGCTTTTTCTTGTTTTCCGTGAGAATATAGCCAAATGGGAGATTCAGGTAGAATGAAAGATATGATAAAGACAAGCAGGGACGAAGCGCTGAAAATGAATCCTACTACATTCCATGGTAGATAGTACATCAATAAGTTACAGAGCAGGACGCCGCTGGTTTCCGTGACATAGACGAATGATAGCAGAGCACCTCGGTAATCGGGTGTTGAAATTTCGGATACATATGTTGGCAGGCAAACAGTCATTCCTGAGAAATAGTAGAATAATAAATTTGAAATCTTAGGAGATCAAAAAGTAATTCTCACCTCCTCCAATTCCTTGGATCAAAATCCCAATTAAGATTGTTGCATAATTTTTCGCAAACCCAATAATCAGCCATGATATTATGAATGGGGTAAATGATGCCAGTATCAGGATTTTTCTTCCGAAGTAATCCATAATTACGCCAGAAACCAAGCATCCTAGTGGGCTAAGAAGGCTCAATGAGCCGGCTGAAATCCACAAATTATGTTAGGAAAGTGCAGGTAACAATGCCCAACTGATTTCAGTTGTCATTAAGTATAGGTACTTACTTTAAAAATCAATTTCTATCGTATGTAATACAGAGTGTCCCAGTTAAGAGTGATTGCCTTGAAATGTGTAAGTAGGAAACCCATCCTTAGCACGCATAGATATGTTTGCCTACCATTGGAATTGAAGGGGCAACGTTATACTCATTCAAAAAAAATAATTTCCAGTTTTTATTCATTATTTTTGATTCGTCATAAAATTTGTATTTCCTATGAGGTTGTGCTATTTCAAGGAGCATTTATTCTAGTTTTATTTTCATGCAAAAGTGTTTTGCATTACCCAATTGATCGGGAAACCCCAATCTCGGTAGTACAACAATTTAAAAAAAGCAAAAAAATCTTCAATTTCTTCAATTTTCATTTTTAAGTATGATTGTTAGAGGGTAAGCGCAGTGGTCAATCAGGCATACGAATTACCTGCATGTTACATTTATTTTATGGGGGTTCAGAGATTTTATGCTTATTTATTATGGATGATACTTACATAACCATGATTTTTGGTAATCATTTACTGTGATTTTGGAACTTGGTAGGTCCAGTTGATGGAACAAAAATGACAAATAACCCACATTGATGCCCACTAATACAAATGCCGACATGGTGATGAAAGTGTAACATAACTGCACAAAACGTATATCAATTGAATATGAGTGTTGCGGATTAAAATGATAGGAATCCTGTCAACTAAGTTTGTTATCTCAAAATTGACTTCTTTTTTTATTCTTTTTGGCATTTATACTTTATAAATGGAAAAAAGAAAATATACCTGTTTATGAAATCCTGTTAGATGCATGTTGCTTCGTTCTTCAGCGCTGATTTGATTAAAAACACACTTCAACTTCACCTACAATGTACCACTACCCACTAAATTCATTAACTAATCTGCTGTGTCGCGGTAATACAGGTTTAATATGTTGCCAATTACAATTTCTGAGCCGTCTTATCGAAGTTATACTATCTTTGGTAAAAAAAACTGGTATTAATGAAGACCTTGTATTACCTACCATAGAATCACTTGAAAACTCGTTTGAGATTATTCATTTTAGATTTTTTGTTAGGTATGTATATTATTTTTTTCGTTCGATAAATGTAGTATAAAGAACAGGACAGGTACAAATACGGAAAATTCGAAGGAAGTTCATGCGTAATATGACAAACTAGTATCATTTTGAAGATCCCGTCTAACACCTGAAATGAGATTGAACTAAAAGCTAGGTGTATCAAATTGGAAAAAACAAATTTGCTGGAAATTAGGTAGGTATGTTTTTTGGCTCATTTTTCTTTTTAATTTCCTTCAATAACGAAAGCGAAAGATTAATTTTATGAATTTGGATAAAGTTCCTTTATAGATGGAGAGATATTTCCATCAAAAAGTTACTCCTGGTCTCTTTTTAGTGAAATTTGAAAACTACCTTTCTTTCTAAATTTATTTCGAAAGCTCATCAAACATGGAAAAGGAACTTTCACATTTCAATTGCTTCCATTTACAAATTTAATTAAAATTTATACAATAGAGTCTATAGACAGTCTTGAATTCATCAAAGAACTGGATAAAACTCATTTCTGATTTTTCACTGGTTAGTATCATATCCCAGATTACTAATTTTGGGTTGAAAGAGTCGAAAAAACACTCCCAAAAATACCGTTAGATTAATTCGACTATTGAAATTAATCGTTATCTTTTGTTTTCTTCTTAAAATACTCTTCCTGCACTTCGTTCAAAGTTTTGCCCTTAGTTTCCGGTAAAACAAACACGCTGAATAAGGCAGTCAGCACAGCAAACCCAGAGAATGTCCACATCACCCCAGACGCTCCAAAATAGGCCAAATACCAAGGTGAAATTTTATACAAAAGAGAGCAATGAATATAGGCGAATGCTCCATATAGACCATTCATAACTCCCCGAACTTCATTAGGAAATATTTCGCCAGCTATGGTAAAACCAACGGGAATCACTCCAAAACTGGCTGATATTACATACATGCACAAAGCCACAGGAACAATCCACGAGTACGATTGTTCATCCGATGATTCGAAAGTGTATCGGTAAATTGATACTGCTGATGCAAAAATTGCCATGCCGATTGCCGATATGGCCAGTGTAGGTTTACGATTGAATTTATACATTACATAAGGTGTTATGAAACCTCCAATAGAGCCTGCGAAAGAATATAGAAGAGCTACATCCGTGCTTTGGTATGAAATATTCAGACGATCGACTATCATTATGATAAAAAGCGTCATCACAGAATATCCAGTGTTTTGTTGCAAGACAAACAAAACGCAAGCGATGGAAAATTGTTTCCAAAAACGTAGACAATGTCTGATTGTTTCACGCAGCTTGATCTTCACTTGAGATGAAATGTAGTTCTCCATGTCTTCGACTTCTGATTGGATTGCATTGCCATCTCCACCTCGTAGAGCAGTTAGGGTGCTAAGAGATTGTTGTTGGCGTCCTTTGAGGTAAAGCCATGTAGGAGATTCAGGTAGCGTGAAAGATAGAAGAAGGAAGATTGTCGAAAGAATGGTGAAAATTAACGAAACCGTGGACCACTTCATGTAGTACATGAGAATGTTGCACAACAGGACTCCAAAATTCAAAAGGATTTCAATGATACCCAATAGTGCACCACGGTGACCCGCTGTGGATATTTCTGATACGTATGTAGCGGTGCTGAAGGACATTCCTGTGAATTAATATGAACTGTATTGAAGCAAAATATTTATCCATTTTGAAAAAGGTGCCTAGTTTTTGTACACAGGGTATTCCATTAAAGGGTCCAAATAATGCCTAGGCAGTGCAACAACCCAAACGAAATTCGTGTAGGAAGTTTTGTCGATTCTCGGAATTGAAGGCGTTGCAATTCATAAACTAGAAAATAAATTGCAAAATTGAAAGCGTTATAAAATATTGAAAAGTTGGAAGTTTCAGCAACGCCTTCAATTCTGATCCTAGGTGAAATATGCAATGATCGAGATAGGGTTTCTGCATTACCATAGGCAAACTTTTTGGAAGCTTCAACAAAGCACCTATAGATTAAAGTTATTCTTAGATCAATTACCTATGCTGATACTTTGTATCAGAGCTGCAGCATACAGCATGGGAACATTTTTGGCAAAAGCTATCATTATCCATGATACGACAAATGGTACAAATATCCCTTGAACGCTGACCTTTCTTCCATACATGTCCATTAAAATACCAGCGATGATACATCCCAATGGACTGAGTAAGTTTATGAAAGCAGCTGAATAAAAGGAATAAATTCAAATTTTGCAGAAGTCACATAAAATAAAAATGCTTGAAGATTACCTATCCATGATTTTTGCTCATCGTCCACAGTTATGGATGATCCAGGAGAATCGAGTTGATAGAATAAAAACGCTAAGTAACTTCGGTTGATGCCAACCAACAATGAAGTTGAAAGTATTACGCATGAATAGTAAATCTGCCAGTGAATGCAAATATTTATGTAATTAGAATATTTAATTACTTCTTTAATCTACTATAATATTTTGGTATATTCTCTTATCTATGTACACGTCAAGTTTGTTCTCTTGTATCCCCTTCAGGAACTGTGTAAATATGATAGTGCGTGTTATGTTGTGATTTCAATGTTAATTGAAAATTGTGACTAGTTTCACTTTCCATTGAACGCGGATTTTTGAAATTTGTCCCATACCAAGTCAAAATGAGTACTAATTGAATTGTTTCATTATTACTACCAAATTATCCAAACATTTGAATGTGTAACCATCCAACTTTTAATTTTCATGTCGATAAGTTTGCACTTCTCTTATACCCAGGAAACTATTGAAATTTCAAAATTAAGTAAACAAATTTCAACTTACCTCTTTGATAGTTCCACTTTGAAAGAAATTGGTGAACATTTTTAACAATTTTTATACCACTAGGAACTGCAAACAACGATACGTATGATTGAGCGAAGTAATTAGGTACTTCACTATGATACTGGCGTCACGATACATTCATAATGTTGATAACTCGAAACTTTGTGTATGTAGGTAAATTGTTTTCAGTTAATATGTAATCTTATCATGTACTACCTCAATGGAAAATATTAATGATACCTATGAGAAACAATTTATTACGACCAGCTACTTTAGATGTATCTAAATAATTCTCGATGTTGAATACGTATGATGAAATTAAATTCTAGTTGATGGCTGAATCACTTGGATCTACCATACAAATTGTGATCATCTTGTATAAAATATACCTACTTGTATTCAATAAAATAGGTACCTATATGAATCTACAAAATTTGCTAATCAAAAGTTAATAATTCCTTGATCACTTTAAACCGTTGATAAATGCAATAAACTACGAGTAGGTATATTTTCAAGTAGGTATCCAAATATCTCATTACAAAAAGTGCAAATCTTACTCCACCTTTTCAAGTGATATTTCTGATTAAAAGTTGAATCGAGAAAAAGTTCCTCGGGTACTCACCTTGTACCATGAACGTGTTATGGACTGATAAGATTCAACAATTTCTCATGTAAGTAGATACACCCCTTAGACCATAAATTCATTTACGATTAATTTATCGCCTTGAGCAACACGGTAAGATCATTAATCGAATGGTATTCATGTGTTTCTCACAAGGATGATCATTTTTTCCATGCCACTAGTCCGTGAGTATCTAGATTACATTGCCAAGAAATATTTATCTCAAAAATGAATGACCGTTTTTTTAAATTGAACAAAATGTATTGATGTTTAAATAATACAAGAAAAAAAAGTCAGTTCGTTCTGTCAGTCTTGTATACAATTCACATGAGATATTTTTCTATTTGACGAAGGAACTTCACGGTTGTTGTTCCTTTTTGGATTTATTCTTATTGAAATATTTCTGTTGAACCTCGTTCAACGTAATACCTTTGGTTTCTGGAAGTAAGAAAATTCCATAGAGGACCGTGACCGCGGCAAATGCGGTAAAAGTCCACATTACGACTTTAACCCCAGAATTGAATAAAAATTGAGGAAATAGTTTGAAAATAATCGCGTAGTACATGTATCCAGCGGCCCCATAAATACCATTCATGGTCCCTCTAACTTCTAGAGGGAATATTTCACCTCCTATGATGAAACTGATGGGAAGCACTCCAAGAACACAAGTGAATGCGTGAGTACACAGGGCCAAAGGTACAACCCAAGCACAAGGTTTTACCTCTTGGTTGTAGAAAAATTCTTCATACAGAGCAATGCATCCAAAACTGAATGTCATTCCAAGTGCTGAAGCAATTAAGGCAGTTTTACGTTTGAAGTGATGCATCGTGTAAGGAGTAAGGAAACTGGCGATGAATCCAGAAGTGGAGTAGAGTAATGTGATGTTAGCACTTTGGAATGGCAATTTCAGCCGGTCCAAAATTAGCATAGTGTATGAGACGAATTGAGTATATCCAGTATTTTGCATTAGTATGAATAAAGAAGTGGCTAAAAGGAATGGTTTCCATGCTTTGAGACACCCGATGAGACTGCTTTTGAATGTGAGCTTAGGTTTGGATTCGCAAGCTTTATCCATGTCTTGAATTTCGAACTCGAGTTCGGTTTGGTTGCGACATCGGAGTGATTCTAGAACTTTGATGGATTTTTCTTTGCGACCTTTTGAGTATAGCCAGATTGGAGATTCGGGTAGGATAAAAGTGAGCCCAAGGGCGATTGCTGAGAAGAAAGCGAAAATCATGGCGACGATTCTCCAGTGCAGAGAGTACATGAGAAGATTGCTGATGACTATTCCAATGGTGAATGTGATTTCTATGGTGGAGAGAAGAGGTCCTCGGTGGTCTGCTGTGGTGATTTCTGATATGTAAGCTGATACTGCGGCTGCCATGCCTGTGAAATGAAGAATTTTATTAATTGTGACGAATATTTTTGAATGTATTATTTCAATTAGAATTTTTTTTTAATATTTTTAAATTTGGAACCTAAGTAATTTAAGTAATTTTGTTTGAAAGTGAAAAAAAAATTAATCTTATAAAAAATTGAAGTAGAATGTTGTCCTCAGATAGATATTTTTGATTCATAAGTATATGTGTAGGATCCATTTTAATTGACATTTTTTTTACATTTTGAAAATTTTTTGAAATTTTGACAACCTGCAGGTAATGAGTACCAACAATTCTATGGGGTGTCATTTCATGCCCCATTCAACTTCTACTGAGCACTAAGAGATTTTAGATAGAGGGGGACAAAAAGCAAGCTTCTGAAGCCAAGAAGATAAGTCATCAACTAACTCTACTATTGAAATTTTATCCTGCTCCCTAGTGCATTCAGAGAGGTTATGGAAAGAAACTTTCCTTTCAAGAAAATGTTACTCTCTCAATATCCAAAAATTGTAAATACCTCCTCCGATGCTTTGAATGATCATTCCCACATAAAGCATCTCAACATTACTGGCAAATGATATTATACACCAAGAGATCACAAAAGGAACAAAAATCATCTGCATGTACGATTTCCTTCCCAATATGTCCATTACAACTCCAGAGACCAAACATCCTACTGGACTGAGTAATGCTACGAAACTTGCTGTAAAAAAAATTAGATAACGGTTAATGAGGTGAATGGTGCTTTAAACGGACAAAAGTGATCAAAGAATTGGAAGACCTTACCAATCCAGGATTTTTGATTATCATTGATTACGATATCCGAATTAACTTCCAATTGATGAAATAAGAAAGCAATATAACTTCTGTTGATACCGATAAATAAATAACCCAATAAGGTTATAAATGAGAAGCACACCTATAAAAAAAAAACAAGTAGGTATAGGATATTTGAGTACCTTCGTTGCTTGTGATTTGATGAATACCTTGAAGTTGAAAAGTATTAAGACTCACTTCTTTAACCAATCCAGTGACTTTAAATTGTACAAACATTTTGATTCAAAATAAGCTATTGGCTCATTAACTCAATTCACATCAAAGAAAATCACGTTATTTGTCTCAGTATAATTTGCCTGTAAACTACCTACTCGCGTAGACATTAACAGACAAAAAACTGAAGAACAATCAATCAAGAGATACAATTTATTGGTTAAATTGTTACAATTGCTTATCTATTGAATCTTACGTATTAATTCGTTATTTACCTTGTATAATTCCTCTTACGGATTTCACTAATCTTAATCACGCGTTTCATAGAATACCGATAAAATCTTGAACCATGTTCGGTGCGAATTTGTAATACTATGTGAAGTAGCCCGAGGGTTTCAAGTTTTCAGATATCTTATGGAAGCGTGATACTACAATACTGTCATTCTATTGGCACTGAGTGTTATTTACGTAACGTTTTTATAATTAGATAAAGATAATTTGAAAGATGGTTTATGACACCAAGCATATAATAATTTAGTTCTTTGACGAGAATATTTTCGTAGTGGAGAATATCTTGTTAGATACCAGCTATAATTTAAATGGTAATTGAGGAAGTAAATAAAACAACGATACAAAACAGTACAAAGAGAGTTGTTACCTACTCTGTAAAATGAATTCTAACTCAGTTCAGTTTCTTTGTTCTATAATTCAAATTATTGTTTCTTTTTGAAATATTCTTCTTGCACCTCGTTCAACGTCTTGCCTTTGGTTTCTGGTAACACGAATACGCTATACAGTGCCGTAAGCATCGAGAAAACAGCAAATGTCCACATTACTCCTGATGCTCCAAAAGTTGCTAAATACCAAGGTGAGATTTTATATAAAAGAGACCAGTAAATGTAAGCAAATGCTCCATATACGCCATTCATAAGCCCACGAACTTCATTTGGAAACAGTTCCCCTGCAATAGTAAAGCCAATAGGGCATACACCAATGCTGGCAGAAATGACATAGCCACATAACGCTATAGGAATGATCCAAGGCAATGGTTTTTCATCATAAGATTCGAAGATGTATTTATAAATAGGGACAATTGCTGCACTGATTGACATGCCGATGGCTGAAATTGCCAAAGTAGGTTTAACGATTGAATTTATACATTGCATAAGGTGTAATGAACCCTGCTATGGAACATGCGGCCGAATACAGCAGGGCGATATCTGCGCTGGGATATGGTATATTCAAACGATCGACTATCATAATAATATATAATGTCATCACAGAATAGGGCTCCGTCACGCCAGCCCCCCCCCCCCCAAA
>FIZU01007151.1:0-63043 GCA_900064475.1 Pseudococcus longispinus
ATTGAGAATTTTTTACCTGAAAATCGCATTTTTTCGACCTCCTGGCGAAGGGGGGTGGGGAACGAAAAAATTTTTTCCACGAAAAATGTTTTTTAGGGTCCCCCAACACTATACTAAAATTTTTCCGAAATTTGAGGACAGGGGCATTTTGCCCTCTTAATGGAGGGTACCCTTTGCCAAAAATTCGTCCATTTTTTTTATTCAGGGATACAAAAAAATATAGCTAGAAGTTTTAGATTATTTCCGAATTGCTAAGTGATAAACAATGTTTATTTAGTCACTCGTACATCGAACAATCGGCTCTCGTTGCTTCAGAAATTGCATTTTTTTCGAGATGAAAAACGAATTAGGTACCATAGATTTCGAAATAATGTAAAAAACATGGTTATTCGTATCAAAAAACAATTTTTAATTAAAAATTCGGCTAAAAAATACACACAAAGTGATCCCTTTCAATTTTCAACAGTTCTTTTTTGAATTTTGGAGAAAATCCCGAAAAACCTCGATTGATTTTCAAACCCCGAACATTTTAATCCTAAACACGAACCATAAACCTCAAATCGGAACCTCGAAAAAAAAACGTTCGGGGTTCACAGCCCT
This sequence comes from Pseudococcus longispinus, assembly GCA_900064475.1. Lineage (NCBI taxonomy): Eukaryota > Metazoa > Arthropoda > Insecta > Hemiptera > Pseudococcidae > Pseudococcus > Pseudococcus longispinus. The sequence goes on from FIZU01007151.1 coordinate 601, forward strand.
GGACGATAGAACATTGAATTATAGTAGATGAGTAAAATTACGAAATTACGCGTAGACACATCGCGATAATCGTAAAATAAACTACCGCTGTAATTTCATTAAAAAATATCAAAGATTTGTAATTTTTTTTATCATAATTGAATCATCGGTTGGTCGATCAATAGTGCAACATTACTGCTTTCCCAGATTTGTAACATATCCATTTGATTTGAACACACATCAGACATTTACACGAAAAAAAAAGCATATCGTCATATTCCAACACATCTCAAGTTCAATTTATCAATTGAAAAAAAAAAAATGCACCGTCTTGTAAAATTTTCTACTGCTGCGAATAGCGATAAAGCGGTTATTACGAATGCGAACACGTGTTGCAATAAAAATTAATTTCATCTCACGAGAAAGATTTTCACGCCGGAGTTCAAATAAACGAAACGTTAGATAAATTTTTATACGAAGATGCAGGTCTAATTTTTCACAAATTAACATATCTAATCTGTCGGTGGACGTGGACATTGTACAACATCGACACTTGAAACATTATTTTTTTCAAATTAATACCTATCTCGTATCTCGTAGGTACCTCATTCAATTACAACTAATCGAAATATAGATTATTATCGGTCAACTGTACGACTGTACGCGATAATTATTATTTTTTTAAATGTACGTACGGAATTAACAATAGCCATCTAAGTACGTAGATATATATTGTATAATTTGTCCACTTTATCAAACAATTCGAAGATAAGTACGAGGCCAGGTCCGAGCTTATCGTAATTAACGCATGTACTTACTGTTACGTATATTCGTGGACGAAGTTCTCTCTTCGCAATTAATTTTTACTACGAATTATCGCAAAAGGAACACGTAACGTGATGCGAGGGTTTTTTTATTCTAGAAAATCAGTAAAACACCAACGTAGGTAGATTGGACGAAGAATCTAGACATCTGAAGCAAACACCTAGGTTAATATTTAATTCAACGTGAAGTAGTTAAATAGAAACAATTTTCCTACAGTAAGACACCGTTGCACTTGGGCAAATGTTTACATTCCTTGTAGTAAACGCAGACCACTTATGCATTTGAAAAATTAGCTCGACAGGTTTGTCACTGGATGGCACCTCCGCACATACCACAGGTAGGCTAACACCCGCGAGTGAGAAATTAGGATTCCATAATTACAGAATAAGTATTTCAAAACGTTGATTTTCTTTATGACATTTGACAAATTTTTAGGCTTACGTGACCCTATCTAGATCACCTATGCACTCGAAAAATTAGCTCGATTACTTTGTCACCGGATGGCACCTCGACATACCACAGGTAGGCATAACACCCACGAGTGAGAAATTAGGATTCCATAATCACAGAATATTTCAACGTTGAATTTTTTTATGACATTTGACAAATTTTCAAAGGTAGGTAGGTAGGTAGGTAGGTAGGTAGGTAGGTACGTGATCCTAACTAGGTCTTCGAAAAATAATTTAATGGCGTTGATATGTTGAGTATTGAAAAAATATTCGTATTTGAAAATAATAGTCCATGGATTGATATCACACTCACATATTCGAAAGTCAATATCGAATTTTGGTATCTTTCCTAAAATAATAGCAACGCAAATTTTCTCATTAGCCATTTCAGGAACGACCTGCACAATCAGTATCGATACCTCATTTCGTCATCGTACAACAATTAAAAAATTATCAATTTCGATCGAATAAAATATTCGAAAACGATTATAAATTTACCGATAAATATCATCCACCGGAAATCAAATCACGTGCACGAAAACAATTTTAAATTCTAACACGAGATGTCAAGACTAGAACAGTGTTTCACATCAACACGTTTCCAGCATACAATGCTACAGGACCAAAAGAGGCAAAATATTCGATAAAAAAAAATCCGCGAACAAAATCGGAACCACATACCTACACCAGCATTTTCACTATCATTAGAAAAATTCCCATAATGAGTGAAATTATGTACATACCTGAGGTAAAATTTATCCAATAACAGGTAAAAAGGTAATAGGACACCAACGACGAACAGTACACGACACAATCACAATCACCAAACTGACCGAAGAACCGCACTTTACAGACTAAAACCGCCAACCCTTTCACGACGAAGACGACGAAAACAATGAGATGAAAAATTAAGATGATGCAATAATCAGGTACGATTTAAACAGTGGCACCTCGGTTCACACACATTCGAGAGGAGATTCGGAATCGCCAGCCGGTAAAATAGAAATAAACCCGCCGCCCGCGAATACATTCGCGACGACCGAAGAAGACATTGTAAGCAGCCAATAAGAATCGAGAAAAGAAGACGACGAAAACATCTGTTCGTACGTCAATCGTGGTTCAACACAGGATTCGTTGGCGCGCTGTGTACCCCAGCATCCCCCGCGTCTGGGCCTGGAAAGGGATATAGTACTTGGGTGGGAGGTTATCGTGAGTCATTGCAAGTTCGCCGGACAAGTTGAGACTTGTCTGTAGAAGAATGTTTTCGAAGAAGTACAAAACAACTTATACAAGGTGGGTATAGAAAAAATCGACCAGATGGTTCATTATTCAGTTCGATGGAGTGGTCATCTCGTTGAAGTTATCTTTCACTTTTATTTGCATCAGTGTCGAAAGTTATCATTTTAGAACATAATGTGGTTCAAAAATTCATAAAAATGTCATAAATTTGGATAAATGTTTCCTTGTTTTTTTTTTCAACCACCCTGTATAAACTTTCCTTTCAAAATACATCCTAGATATAGTTGAACGGAGGCTGCCCGAAGGCTTTTAACCTGAGTTTGTCGGGGTGTACCTTACGTTAACGTAGAACAATAACCTTACCCCTCCGACGACACCATCCCCATCTCAGATTATTTTTACCAAGAAAAAACCCTTCTTTATTTGGAGATTTTTTCATGTGGAAGATTCTCGGAACCAGTACCGGACACAGATATTTTTTATTCCAACATCGTGCATTGGTAATTTTCACAGGTGGACAATTGGACATAAACTTGTCTGTTGATCAAGATAGCTACGATTTGTCGGCCTATTCGATTCTTCGTAGAAATGATATAATAAAGAGCGATATACATTGGCGAATACTTATCTAACGATTTATTAAATTAGATAGTTGACTGTACCGGTAACGGCGAGACGAATTAATTGCAAATGGTGTATAGATGTTGCTATTTTATGAAACGTTGTCGCGAGGTCAATGTCGACAGGATTACTGGAGACATGAACTTGAAATGTGTGCCGACAAGTATTGAAAAATTCGCATTGTGGTGTAGATGTGACGCTGGTACCTGGTACCCATAGGTACCAAGATTTATGAGTTTGTTGTTTTTTGCAAGAGGAACAGAACAGAACAGTCTTCCACTTCCAGTCTCGTGAAAAAAAAGACCAACTGTACCTAATTGTTTAAATAGGGTTCGTTTTATTTGGAATGAAAAATTGAAAAGCCATTACAAAGTGCATTATACTTTAACCCATGCTACCTAAACGACTGGGTGGGTAATAATTAGGTATTTGAATGGCTTGAGAGTCATTTAAAAAATGTCGCGGTGTTCTATGGGGTTTTTTGCATAAGATTTTTTACACACTTATTTATAAAGGTCTGTGTTTCATTCTTAGTCCAGGTGCTTACAAAAAAGAGGAAACGAGTGATTTGTTGAAGGTTAAAAACCACAGGTAGTTTGTACGATTGTTTGATCACAATAGCAGTGCCAATGCAGGATTAGAAAGTATGAATGTAATGTACCTAGTATCAGTTTGGAGACATTCGGATAAAGCTAATGAGAAGAGCTTACAATATTTGAACTAATTCGTCTATAATTAGTCGTGATTTTTTTTCGAAAACTGAAGTATGGAAATCGTTCATTTCAAACAGAATGATAAATTGTACACAGTCCTGCATTTTTCAAATTTCAAAATGTTGTATTGATTTTGATAATTGTTTTTAAATTAAAAGAGCATAGCCGGGTTTATAGTGGTGATTTGGCCCTGAGCAACGAATTTTGAATTATCCAGTGGAAGTCCTAATGGTCTAAAATCCCCGTGACAAAATTTTTAGCTCGATATCTCAACCCTAACCCTTCCTGGAGGGTTAAATGTGGATTTCCGTTTAAAATTGATATTTTTGGCAGTTCTCAAGCGAATTTTTTCAAACATGCAGCAATACCAGACAGAATTAAGGGTGATTTTTGGAATTTTTTGAAAAAATTTTCGAGCATTTTTTCAAGCTCAAATGAACATTTTTAAGCTTTCTAAGGGCCATTTTGGTAACCAATTTCAGAGATGCAATTCTGAAAAAAATTTATATATTGTATACTTAGTCTAGGATGTACAACTAGTACAACCTCATATTTTTTTAGAATTTGATATCGTAGTGCGTCATCTTCAAAAATGCCAAAAACTGATTTTTTTGCCCATCCCCCCTAAAATGAGTCATTTCTGGTCGAAATTTTTTTTTTGTAATTCATTATTGATGACACCAAACTACACCATCAACCTACATTTAGACCAAATTCGTTCATTTTTTCCTTTTTTTACAATTTTAAAAAAAATACTCGAATGACGCCATTTTGAGGACCCAGAACCTCTTCAAGATGTCGTAAGGGCCTAAAAATCTTGTACGAGTTTGTTTCAAGTCGATACCTATCTCTCATAAACTGCAATTTCAGTGAAATCGAAAAAATTTGTTTTTTTTTCAACTTACTTCATGCAAAATTTTCAAAGTTGAAAATACTCAATTCTTGAAAAAGAGCAAAAAAAATTCAAAGTTCTCCGATTTTGCTGAAATTGCAATATATGATTGATGCCGACTTGAAACAAGCCCAGACATGATTTTTAGGCCCCTAAATCATCTTAAAGAGGTTGCGGGTCCCCAAAATCGAAAAAAAAAGGAAATAATGAATGAATTTGGTGTAAATGCAGGTTGGAGATGTATTTTGGAGTCATTAATGATATATCGCAAGAAAAAAAATTTTCGTTCAGAAACGACTCATTTAGGGAGGGGAAATGAGCGAAAAAATCGGTTTTTTGCATTTTTGAAGATGAGGACTCTGATATCAAGTTCTACAAAAATATGAGGTTGTACATCTAGACTGTAAGTGCACAAAAAAATCAAGAATTCAATTTTCAACTTTTGGGGAAAATATCTAGAAAACTACCCTCCCCCTCCCCGTCCCCGAAAAAACAAGTCACCCACGACAGAAAGGAAATTTTACGCCCTACAAGTTTGGTTCACATGAAAATTGATTTTTCAAGTCAAAAATGCCATCGAACGGAAAAATACTGTATTTTTTTCTCAAAAAAAAATTGAGATTTGCGGAGAAACGATAAGTGAAGATGAGGTGATGAAAAAAAGTGATGTCATTTTCGAAATCAGAGCAAAAAGTGGATCTAAATCACCTTTTGATATAAAAAACAACTTATGTAGATACAGATGATTCAAAACGCGAGTCAGTGGGACCTATTTGAAATGAAAAAAATTTTCATTTTAAATATGTACACTGAGATTTGTCAAAATCAATTTTTGACTGAAAAATCGTTTTGTTGAATGAACTAGAAGCCCTACGAAAAAAATAAATAGAAACAAAATTGTAGGGCATAAAATTCCCTTTCTCTAAAACAGAGATTAAATTTCTCCTGGAGGGCTTAGTTTTCAAGATACTTCTACCTAAAATTGAAAAATTAAATTTTGATGAAAAAAGTATTTGCTCAATGGGCGAAGGAAATTTTATACTCCACAATTTTCTTTCTATTCATTTTTTTTTCGTAGGAATGATGAGAAATGGGCTAATTTTCTCAAAAAGATTAGTTTTCTGAAGAAACCTGATGTGATGGCTGATGGAATTTTTTTGTGCTACTATTAAAATCACCTATTATTTTTCCAACAACATTTTCATCGCAAGACTGTGCTAATTTTTACTTTATGAGCTGCATTAGAAAATGAAACCATCTATTAACTTTACAGAATTGAAAAAAAAGTTCCTTTATGGTAAAAAATTCTCAGAATCAAAACTCAAATAATGACCACTCCACGTCAAAAGTAAAACCAATAAAAATAAAATTATAATAAATGAAACAGATAAGTACGAGTCTACTACAAATAAAATAAAATTAATATTGCGCGGCTTCCTTTGCCTGTTTCCGAACGTTACCATCTCCATCTCGTAAACTAGGTTCATCACGTATCTGAAGGTTACTTTATAAAAATTCCAGATTTACCTTTACATTTACTTTTAACGAACAATCAACGTATGACTCATTGCTCGCCGATGCTTTTGTATGAACCGGTAACGCATTAATTCGTTGTTACTTGTTAGAAATATGTCAAGTGGTGTATTTTCCCATCTGAACAACTTTCTTGATATGATTCGTGTTAAATTACTTCGATACAGAAACGTTGGTTGAATTACAAATAAAACACGATCAACGAATCGACGTTTATTCTAATGTAACAACCAATATTCAGACTAGAGCATTCTTTTCACAATAGGTACACAAGATCATACACAGTTCGAAAAACATCACACGTTGAAATAATAAGGCAATAATTGTAATAAAAATTATGACTAGATTACTAGTAATTATTTGAAAATTCAAGTCAGGTACATCGTGGTTTCAAGAAGACTTAATGAAAATAAGCATATTTAACGTAAATAATGGCAGCCAATTCGTTGCATAATCCTTCCAATACAACGCAGGCTTCCAAATATCGATCAATTTCTCCTCTGCAACAAATAAAAAAATTAATTATAAATAATCGAATTAATTAAAAATTTCTCGAAATAATTTCACACGTACTTGCTCTCAGCGAATTTACTCTCGTTCAAAAGTCGATTTCTAGTATTATTTAATTCTTGTTGAAAATTAAGTATGATTTGGACCCGAGAACTAACATCACTCGTAGCAAATTTCAACGAAGTGAATAGAGATTTGATACCATTTCTTAATGGTAAAAAAGGATTCAATAAGTATTCGTGTAAAAATGGATGTGGTAACAATGCTAGTTTGGAAACGATAGCTGATACTTGTAGCATTTGGCAATAATTCTGAAATATAAAATATCGGATTATTTTACGTGGAATACTTTGAAAAATAAATTCATTAGAGTACGTACCAAAGTATGAATGTATTTTATTTTAGTGAAAATCATTCGTAGAAATGGTCCCTCGTAAAACCTCCTAAAATGAGTATCAACTTCCGGATTCGAATCGCTGCTTACACTTTCTACATCTGAGACAGCTTCAGTTGGCCAATGGTGTTCAGCACATCGTTTAATAACTTGTTCGTAATGTTTTTTCAATTGTTCGATATTTTCGTCGGTGTTTTGAGAACGTAATTGAATAGGGGTGATATTGGAAAAGCTAGGAAATAAAAACAGATCCACTCGGAAATGTTAATTCATAAATTTGGGTAATTTATAAATCCAGGTTTCTTACCTCTGAATGATTTTATCAATATTGGAAGGTGCTAAAGTACGACTGGAAGATAATGCCTCTGAAATATAAACATTTCATATGAAATTTTGCATGATTTAAAATTGAATAACACATTTAAATCTACTAAACGAACCAGGACTACTGGAATATTTTTGCCTTTCATCTTCTTCATCACTCCAAGATGCAGGCACAGCGGACGTATTGTAATAAGATCTATCCTTCAAGTAACATAATATCAGACACTGTAATAAACTGCCATCGCATTTATTCAGAACTTCCTAAATTGTAAAAATTCGATTAATATTCAAAAATGAAAAACGTTGATTACTCTACAGTTCAAGTGGGAAAAAGTAGTTCATTAGGTTGATTTTTTCGCGGCCCAAAAAATTCAGTTGGCTTTCTGTAGGTATACGTTTAGCATTGCAGAAAATACGTATTTTGGATTTTCGCAGTGGCACAATTGGGGGCTGGAGCCTAAAAACCCTCAAATAACTTTTCAAAAGTCACTTTGTGACCTATCAAAATGGGTTAACATTTCACCAGAAATTCAAAAATCAGGACCAAATTTTTTTCGAACATTTTCTGAGAATTTGGAGACCTAAAATGAGTCGATTTTTGGATATTATTAAAAAATTATCGTGCGATCTATTAAAGTGTGTTAAAATTTCCCCAAAAATTCAAAAATTACGACCAAAATTTTTTTCGATCATTTTTTGAGAATTTGGGGCCATCATAAAATGTGTATATTTTTGGATATTATCGAAAAATTACCATCCGACCTATTAAAATGGGTTGAAATTTCGCCAAAAATTCAAAAATCAGGAACAAATCAAATTTTTTTCGAAAACTTATTAAAAATTTGTAGCTTGAGATGAATATAATTTTAAATAGTTTAAAACAGTTATTACGTAATATACTTTTTCAATGCAACAAACTTTGCAAACTGAAATTCTTCATTTTTTGGACTCGGAAAAATTTATATTGTTTCACAATTTGACTTTTAAGATATTTCATCCAGCCTGATAACGTTTTTTATCTGATTTTTCAATATTTTGTTAGATTTTGGAAAAGTTGTATAAATTTTTAAAAAATTACGCAAACAAAATATTTTTATTCTCGATGATTTTTTGGACTTATACCAATTTTATATTTTAAAATTTCTAAAAAATTCTCTAAAAAAAATTGGTCGTGATTTTTGAATTTTTGGTAAAATTTCAACTCACTTTAATAGGTCGCATATTAATCTTTTAATAATATTCAAAAATCGACTCATTTTAGGGCCCCAAATTCTCAAAAAAATGGTCGGAAAAAAATTTGGCCGTGATTTTTGAATTTCTGGTGAAATTTTAACCTATTTTGATAGGTCGCAAAGTGACTTCTGAAAAGTTATACGGAAGTTCATACTTCATTTTTATTTTAATGTAGCGGGGGCAACTTTGAAATTCAACTACGCCTCATTCTGCCAACTGTTTTTCATAAACTTTGGCTTAATGGGTACGAAATGAACCTATTTATGTTTCGGATGTGTTTTATTTTGGGCTCCGATGGTATGGCGCATACGCAGTCATTTTTGTCAAAAATGCCCGAATTTGGCTAAAAATCGCATTTAGGGGGCACTAGCGCCCCATTGTGCCACTGGGCACATGAAGTAAACATATATTCGGAGTAAGGGTAAAGTCCGCTACCAAACTGTAAAAAAATTTTTTTGGGCTGGAGCCACTTTGAAAATTGGAGGTTTTTAGGCTCCAGTCCGTATTTTCTGCAATGTTGGACGTATACCTACAAAAATCCAAATGAATTTATTGAGCCGCAAAAAAGTCAACCAAAATCAATTTCTAGAGCACTTCTTGCCATTTGGACTGTAGACTAATTATTTTTCAGTTACTTCAAATTAACTAACCACGAAAAATTTCAAACTAAACACAGCAACTAAATTATTATCAGAAGAACAATTATCAATCAGAGCTTTCAATAGAGAATTTGTACTGATACCCGGAACGTCCGGTTCATTTCCTTCGACAATAAGCCACTTATGGAACCCTAAATAAAAATATTTCATTATTATTTCCATCGTAGTATCAATTTTTGATAATTTTTGAAGCAATGAGATTACCTCCTAATAACTCAGATGCGGTTATACCAGAATAATATTTGTGCAAAATTGCCATTGTTTCAGGATACGAAAGGTTACTCATTTTGAAAGCATCCTCTAAGAAATTATCACCGATTGATTGTCTTATGCTGGTCTTGATCAAAGGATGGCTTTCTATCACAAGCTAAAAAATTAATAATATTAATACGAGAGTACGTAGATTTTTATAAAATAAATAACGTTAAATTACTTGGTTGATGAAATCGAGCCAGTTGAAAAAAATTACTGCTTGACGATTTTTCATACTCTCCGATTCTGAATCCAACATCACATCTAATCTGTAAGCAATCGAATATTATATTAACTTATCGATTAAATTCTTAATTGATACTAATACGAGTAGAAATTTCCAACTTACGCCCAACTAGCTTCTATATTCTCAAAATGTATAAAATCATTGGGAGGAATTTCATAAAATAATGTGATTAGTCTTCCGATCAGGAAGTGATTTAATTTGAAATTATCAACGACGCACTGAGCAATCACATCATCTTGCATGGAACAAAGTAAAATTATACATTGGCAAGCCTTGACTCGAATTTGACTATCCTGCAAAAATATAAAATTTTAAATAAAAATAAAATTAACGAAATCCAATTAACAAAAACTTACCGCACTATCTACGTAAGAAAGAACCAAATCTAATACATTCATATACGTGATACAATCTCCCGAATTGGTTACTTCTGTTAAATTTTTGATGCTCTCCTATGAAAAAAGGATAATTAAAAAATCACGAATTTCGAAAAATATTATTAATACATTAAAATAGCACCCTACATCGGAAAAAAATAACAGCGACGTTGCCGGCTGCTTGCGTAAAACGGCGCTTAAATGGAGTAAAAATTCAACTTCTTCTTTTTCACTGACCGAGTGTAATAATCCATCGCAAACATTCATCAATCTCTAAAATTAGTAACAAAAAAACGCTATTTAGACCAGAAACACGACACCACGATGGCATTCGTACAGAGAACTTACCACAAGAGGAATGTACATAGCAGAATGCGCTATATTTGGTTCTTTCAGCTGAGTCAACGTTTTAGAAAAAAATTTCAAAATGTATTGCTTCATTCCTGGAGGTTCGTCAGATATAGCCAATGTGACCAAGAGATCGAGTAAGTTGAATTTCAACAGGTATTCCATACAAGGACCAACTTCAACGTTACTATTTTTCTCCTCCAGTTCGCAATCTTCGTTTAGTAAAATCTATCAAAATATACGTAGCAATTAAAATAATATTCCTAATAATTGATAAGAATATAAATCAGTCTTACTTCTCGTAATCTGTGTAGACAAATTGGAAGATTTGTCAATTCCGCAGCAGCTTTATTCTCGTGATCTGGATTCAAATAATATTTCATGAACCGTCTCCAATGGTATATGAAATCATCGAGCAGAGGAGGAGGTGGAGCTAGCTGTAATTTCACAAAATCGTAAACGATCGAGAAAATAAAAATGAAAAATGGCTAATAAAACACAAACCGCATCCATTGTAGTCTGCATAACTTCTTTTAATCTATTCAGCATTTTTTCACCGCGATTAATTCATTCATATACGATGGAAAGATGAAGAATGATTTGGTGATTACCAAAGACGCAATTTCATCACCTTACCTTGAGAATTTTTCGATAATGGAACATGGATGCAAGTATTTTAAGCACAAATAAGAATGACACGTTGGTGAAATTATTATTATTCAACTCGTTTAGATACGCTTTTCACTTGAAATAATTGATAATTCAACTTTAACGAGAGATACGAGAGGAGAAAATAAATAAATTTATTTTTATTTCTTATCTATAACGTTATCTTTACATAGCAACGCATGCGCATTCGATGTAAACAATAAACAAAAATCAAACCAAACGGTTACTTCTTTTTTTCAGTGATAATGGAAATTTAAAAAACGTGTTTGATGCAAAATTTAATATTTCTGCGATTTATTTCCGATGATTTTGATGACTCTTTGTATATTTTTCCAGAAGAGTATCGCCATTTTCATGCAAAATGACAGAGGCTAAGGTACTCGTCGATATTGATAATTTCCTCGAGGAACATCGAAGGAAATTATCCGAAGATAAGAAAGTGTTAAACGATATTCTCAATTTTCTGGAAGAAAAGCAACAGGTTAGTGGATTATTTATTTATTTATTTGTAAATTGTAATTAATGCCAGTTGTCACGTACTTTCAGTTTGTTGAAAAATTACACGCAAAGCGAAAGAAATAACGTTTTTTGGAATGTTGTTATCAGTAATAATTAACACTTGACAGTAGACAGATGCACCTGTTCATAAAATTGTATTGTGTTTTACAAATGCGATGGAAATTCAAACCAAAAATATTTGTTTCATTAGAAGTTTAGTCCATTGTTCAATGAGCATCGTAGGAGTTGAAATTCTACAGAATTGGAGATTATAAATGTCAGAAAAACATATTTCTCGTCCATCACTTACGCCAGGAATTGAAATTGAGTAGATCAGAAAAAGGAAGCAAAAAGCAAAGTTGATTGTTATTTTTCGACACCGAGTTCTCATTTTTTACACGGTTTTATTTTCCTGTTTCACATAGTTACTTATCTTTGACAGGTATTCGCAATACTTGGAAGTTCATTTTTCAGAACATTAACCCAAAAGGTCTACATTCGAGTTTTTTTTTCTTTCGGCATAAAAAAATTGTAAAAGTTTGTTGCTATTAAGAAATCGATAGGTACTTTTGAAATTTTTGAAATTTTAATCTTTTAAAACAGTATGCTCTGTAACGTATAATTTTCCTCATTAATGTGGCCTCTTTCTTGAAAGAAATGAATAGTGCAGTAATCGTTGCCTGATTTATGACATGGGTGTGGTGTTCCTTTTTTCTTTACCGTCGCAAAATATTGATTTCTTTTTATTCAAATAGAGTTCCTTAAATTACCTCGTTTTAGTGATAATAAAGTGTTGAATGTAGGCATTCGTGTTGGATAATGGCAACTACTTGCAAGATTCTCGTTTAGATAAAACTGATCAAGAATCGCCCGATTGCGTGGAAAATCATTCTTACAATTTACCGAATCTCTATAAAGATGTACGTATTTATTTATTTTTGCACAAATAATTCGATTAAATCCGAAATTAGCTAGACTTACCTAAATTTAGAACAGAATCGAATTATTTTCAATATTTTTTTTCCTGTTACAGGAGTTTCCTAGGGTTATGGTACGATATGGTGAATTTTCTCCTTTAAATCCAGTGTTTCGATCGAGCAGCAGACCCTTATTGGGTCTAGGAGAGTATGAAGAAAGACGAAAAATATTTTTGGAAAAGAAAAAACGAGAATATCAGCAGTATTTATCCAGGGTATAAATTTTAATAATTTTCCTTGGTTTTCATAAACATTATTAAAAATACAACTTCTCATTTCAGGCGAAAAATGAAAAAGAGCAAGAGAAAGCCAAATCAAAGTTACCCCACGGCAATAAAAAAGATGAAAACCATCCGAGGGTAAGATATAAAAAAAGCCTTTTCTTTATTGATTGTAAATTTATAAAATGCGTAGAAATATGCGATATATATTGACCACATACTGGCCTTGCAGTGTTTCTAATTAACGAACTTATAAGTAATTAAAAATGCTATACTTGAGAATTCAATTGCTCTCTTACAATCGGTTAATTTTTACGTTTATTCGTGTATATTGATACTTTGTTAATGTACTTATGCTCGTTAGTTGACGAATATCGCTGAAGTCGATAGTGTGAAAACGTCACCGAGAACGTCGAATATGCCTCGTGAAGTACTTTCGCCTGGAAGAGGAATTGTCGAAGGTCGGTAAATGATTAGTATTTTTTAAGTTAACCAAATTTCGATATATCTATTTTGATTTTTTCCCAAAGCCACTGATCGCTGTTACGCTTGGTGGCAACAACAAGTATATAAACGGGAATTAGATAGACAGATATTGGACAAAAAGAAAAGAATGAAAGAAGAAAAAGAACGCGAACGAGTGGAATGCGAGAAAAAACAAAAAGAAATGATGATGGAGCAAATAAAACTTTCTAAATCTATTGCCGAGCAAATACGTCGATATCAAATGACAGTTCGTAAATCTCTATTTTATCGACTATTTTGGCCAAAAATATACCCTATTGCGTAAGAATTTTTCTATTTTAGGAAATGTTAGACGATGATGTTGCTACCAACGAAAAATATACCCAACCGATTAATCACGAAAATCAGATTTTCATCGATGGTGTAAATTTACCTGATCCTTCGTCGACTCCTTTATGCAGCCTCGGATTTAATCCCGTACCCAGGTTACTCGAATCTCCACCTCATCGTATTAATAGTTCTATTTTTAATACCGCTACACGTTCTAAATCACCTGAAAATGTACCTCATCGAATAACCAGTCCCATTTTCAATGCTACTCCCGATCATTCTCGTAAACCTACTCCATTTCATGTGGATGTTATACCGAGAGAGGAATCCGATTCTTCGCAGTCTCCATCAAAAAATCGTATGTTAGAATCAGTTGCCGAAACTCCAGCTGAATCAGCGGATCAATCCAAGTCTACGATTAATGGTTCGAATTCGAAACCTGGTCAGTAAAATCAAATCGTAAAATTATTTTCTTCGTGATTTATAAATTTTTCGATATTCGTGATAATTCCAGAACGTCTGCTATCGAATCAGAAATCGCAACAAGAAATTTATAAAAATGAGTTAGCTCGACAAATAGAAGAAAAAAAACGCATAGAAATGGAACGTAAGCGAAAAGAAGCGGAAGAAGATAGGAGAATCGATGAAAGAATTAAACTCGACGAGGAAAAATTACGACAAGAATTTGAGAAAGAACAAGCTGAACGAGCCTATCGCGCTACTCGAGTATGATTTTATTTACTTTCAACTTTGAATAAATAAGCCAATTTTTTTATCAATTAATCGTATTACAGCGTGTGCAGCATGAAGTAAGACATCAAGAACAGTTGACCAAGTTTCAAAAAGAAGCTGAAGAACGCAAAAAAAATATTCGTCCAATAAACAATATCGCTCCTACATCGAAACTCTCCGTTCATCCTACCAATCACGGATTCACTCAAAAAGGTGGCATGAAAAATGTATCATTTGCTACGAAAGCGTGTGTTTATTCTTTCCAAAACACCAACGAATGTGTTCAAAATAATAATGTTTCGTCGACGCAAAATAATAACGAGAATCCTTCTCAAATTATCGTAGAAGCTCCTTATATTTTAGCTGTCAAAGGTAACGAAGTAAACAATAATTATTCAGATGGATACAAAAGACCAAGATCACCTCCTGTGCCAGCTTTAAGAACCCAAAAACTATTGTCAGAGTCGGTATCGAAGCCTGAAAATATAGTAAGTTATGAGATATTTCTCGACTATAAAATGTAGCTTATTTACATCGTGTATTCAACATCGATATTTGTTTTTAGATACCTTCAACTGTATCCATGTCGCCAAAAGCGAAAGAAAAATTTCTCAAAGATGCTAAAATACTTACGAATCTATCTGAAATACGCAGAAGATTATTACTCAAACACGCCGGTCTAGAGAGCAAATGAATTGTATTAGTTTTTATATTACATTTTTATCTACATTTATATTTTTATATTACAACATATACATGTATTATTTTACCATAATGTTAAGATTATAAATTAAAATTATATCGAGGAAATTTACTCGTTAATGAGATCGTATTTTTCGTGTAATTCAGTTACGGTCACACCGTGAAGGTTTGCCAAGAGACCTAATACCATTTGAGTCGCGTCTTTTATATCGTTGTATTCGTGTAATGCGTCCATGATCTTTTTACGTTCTGATGTGATGGCTTGAAGCTCTTTCAGCTTTTTATCTAGCTGTCGTTCTTCGTCTTTTAGTTTTTGAACTTGTTCTTTTTTCTGCAACTGAATTATTAGGAACGATTAGTGTTTGTACTTGAATTTGAGAGCATCGTTCGAGAAAGTTAGAATTAAATGAGTAAAGCACGAGGGTAGGATTTACAAAAGCTTGGGAAGAAAAGTGGAAACTTACATCGATGTTAATATCCATTATTTTTCACCGATTACACTCATTTTTCGCCAATTATTATTTTTCAATTCGAAATTTTCATTTCCGTTCCGCCGAAATCAAAATTCACTTGTTTGATAACAAGAATTTACCTGATAAGCATTCGTTGGAAATTTCGAGTAAATTTTTGGTAATTTCAAGAAATAACTAGTAAATACTTGAAAACGGTAAAAATAGAGCCAGTAAAGGGTCATACCTAGCGTAGTTGCGAATAAAATTAACCGAAGGCCACACCTGGAAATTTGAAGGTTATTGTAGGAAAAGAAAATTTTTTTCTGCAATTTTCTTCAGTTTTTCTGTCAAGTAGAGTAGGTGGAAACGTGAATTTATTTCCGAACAAATTGATCGAATGATTAATTAAAATGGATAACAATGTAACTACATGCCGCTGGTAAAATCTGGTATTTTGTATCATCTTTGATTCGTGTTACGTGTGGTGTTACGTAGTTATTCTTTCATCATCAGGGAGTAACGATCCTCACTCTTCGGTCGAAGCTATTCGAAATCTCAAATTTCTCGAATGATGTCTTTATCATTTTTATTTTACATTCGTACGAGATAAATGTTTGAATTGTCGGAGTGATCTCTTATTGTTTGATTTTAATTTATTTCAATCGTTTTATTTACGTGATTCGTGTTATTTTTAATATTGGTCGATGTGTGTTATTTTATTTTAATTATTCGTGTATAATCAAATCATGGCTAAGACGTACGATTATCTTTTTAAATTATTGTTAATCGGTGATTCTGGTGTCGGCAAAACCAGCGTTCTATTTAGATTTTCCGAAGATGCTTTCAATACGACGTTTATATCTACCATCGGTAAGTTTTTCGCGTAATTATTGTATTTTTTTCGTGCGAAATTATTTGTAACACAGTTCGAAGAAAATCTGCGGTGTTCTGTTGCAATTACTAATCGAAGATTTCTCTCGTTTCAGGAATCGATTTCAAAATCAGAACAATTGAAATGGACGGAAAAAGAATAAAATTACAAATATGGTAAGCAACATCAAACACATTCTTTGTTTAATTACTGATAAGGAGATAAGATGTTTCTAAAAGTTCACCGTCGCACGAAGAACAAATAAGACAATGAAATTGTAATTACTTTCTTTAACCGATTAGTGATGCTGAAAATTCACATTAGAAGCGTGATAAATTGATTTGCATCGGTTACATTATTATTAGCGACGTAGAAAGTGTCATATTCAGTGCTTCTTAATTTGGTAATTGTTGTAGGGATACCGCCGGTCAAGAAAGATTTAGAACCATCACAACGGCGTATTATCGCGGAGCCATGGGGATCATCTTAGTATACGACGTTACTGATACCAAAACCTTTGAAAATATCAAGAATTGGATTAGAAATATCGAAGAAAACGCGTCCGCCGATGTTGAAAAAATTTTATTAGGAAACAAATGTGAAGTAGAAGAAAAAAGACAAGTTAGTAAAACGTTATCTTTGCAATTGTGATGTTTTTATTCGGAGAAGCGGTCGTAGCATCGTGTTTATATATATTTTTTTCGTATTCGAATTACCTCGTTTAGGAAATTATTCAATTTCAACGTAGATTACAGATTCCGTTTAGCAGATTTGTAGAGAAGTACAAGTTTACCTTGAACGTATGCGTATTTGAACGCGATGCGTCTAATTAGTGTTATTTTGATAACTCGTCTTATGTATTTTGTCGATTTGATGTTTACCGAATAAATGCACACGAAGTAGGAAGTGATTAGGCTGATACGAATTTTCGTTCTTTTTTTCAGGTATCGAAAGAGAAAGGAGAATGTTTAGCGGTCGAACACGGTATTAAATTTTTAGAAACTAGTGCGAAAACCGGGACCAACGTAGAAGAAGCATTTTTAACTCTTGCCAGAGATATTAAAACGAAAACTGAGAAGAAATTGGTACGTTGGTTTGTTGCCCATTTCAAGTATCATTACGCCTTTCGAATATTTTGGCCGGAGACCTTGAGTTTACAAGTTCTACTTGAACTTGAGCTATATACGCGTTTGCGATGTGATTTTTTTTCTACTCGACGCATAATTTTAAAATTATTCCCTTATGTACTTATTACTGCCGTTTTTTTTCGCTCTTTCAAGGAAACGCCGAAGAGCAATTACTTTTAAAAAATTCGAATTATTACAAAATGAGCTTTGAAACCCGATAAGCTCGTTAATTCGTTTGACCAACTATCTATTGCGGGCATTCTTCGTATGTTAAATTTTGGAAACTAGTCAAAAATTTACTTATTATAAACATTTTCGAGAAATGGATGTACTCGACGATAAAAATTCTTATCGCGATGCACTCGATTGTTATTTTTTAGTTATTTTAATTGTAAACTTGATAAAATTATTTATCGAATGCCTAATTGATTTAGTCGATATTTCGGACGTTACAAAATTACAATCGATCGCTCGTTATCAATTTTTTAATGCAATTATTCATTAATAAGTCGACGAATTTATTTAATGAAAAAAAGAAACAGGTGTTAAGTACCTAATTAAATTCCATACGAAGCTAGTTACTATTTCTCGTAATTAACGATTAATCATTTCTTTCAAATTCGTTCGTCGCGAAAGTAAATGATTAATCGTTCACGTGTAAACGTTCCATTGCCATTAATTCTAATTTATTATGTTTTATTTTTCTCACCGCTTTTTCACTGGTGTCGGATTTTCAACAAATGCAGAAGGTAAAGGTTTTCTATCTTTTGTGTTGTGCTGCTTAGTACTATTGCTGGCTTTTGTGTTCTTTTATTTTCCTGTTTAACGTGATAAAGTCGAAAAAAATGGGTTTAAAAGTTATTTGAAATGCTTATGCTTTACATGTATTTGCTTCTTCTAACGCTAAAAACTGTATAGTGACCAGTTTTCTGACAAAAGTGAAGGCTGATAAATTGGTATTGGGAGCGAACTGAAGATTTTTTGCTTCTATTGCTTCTACTTATGTTTTAATTGTTGTTTGGAGTAAGAAAAATCTTGGACTTTATGCTTACCATATCTGTATGGTCGCCCAAAATCACTAAGGGGTACTTTTCCTCGATACAATTCAAAAAAATAGCAATTTTTATCAATTTAGCGCAGAAATTAGTACGCATTGAACCGGTTCAGTGGTTCCCAACTATTTGTTTATACAATTTAAAAAAATTGGGATAGATGTTGAAAAACATTGAAATTCGAGTTCGACTCTTTTTCATTCATATTTTCTTAAAACTCGATTCTATGGTTCGCCATCGCAACCAGTTTCCAAGGAACCGATCAAGAACATCAGAACGGGTTTCAAATGCGTCGATTCGCTGGAATCTTTTGATTCAAAAAATCTCAAACTTTTGTGCCTTTTGTTTTATCCGATCGTTGATAACCAGTTGCAAATGCTCAACTGGTTTAGTGGTTCCCAATTTGTCAACGAAGCTTTTAAAAAATATGAATACGAAAAAAATTGGAATAGAAATTGAAAACTGTTGAAATTCGACTATTTTCTGTTCATACTTTCTTGAAAACCAATTGAACGGTTTGTCATCGCAACCGGTTCCTAAAGAACCGGTTTCAAATACGTTAGTTCTGTGGAATCACTTTGTTCCAAAAATCATTCAACTTTCGTGTCTCGTGTTTTGTTCGATTGCACATCACATTCGTTGATAACCGGTTGCAAAATGCTCAACCGGTTTAGTGGTTCCCAACTGTTTTCGTCAGTGAAGCTTTTAAAAAATATGAATACAAAAAGAAATTGGAATAGAAATTAAAAACCGTTAAAATTCTACTATTTTCTGTTCATACTTTCTTGAAAACCAATTGAACAGTTTGTCATCGCAACTGGTTCCCAAAGAACCGGTTTCAAATACGTTAGTTCTGTGGAATCACTTGGTTCTAAAAATCATTCAACTTTTATATCGCATGTTTTGTCCGATTGCATATCACATTCGTTGATAACCGGTTGCAAAATGCTTAACCGATTCAGTGGTTTCCAATTTGTTAATGAAGCTTTTAAAACATATGAATATGAAAAAAATTGGAATAGAAATTGAAACCCATGAAAATTCGGCTATTTTCTGTTCATACTTTCTTGAAAACCAATTAAACGGCTTGTCATCGCAACCGGTTCCCAGAGAACCGGTTTCAAATACGTCAGTTCTGTGGAATCACGTTGTTCCAAAAATCATTCAACTTTTGTATCGCATGTTTTGTCCGATTGCACAACACATTCGTTGATAACTGGTTGCAAAACGCTCAACCGGTTCAGTGGTTCCCAACTACTTATCTGAAGTTTTAAAAAATAGTATTACGAAAAAAATTAGAATAGAAGTTGAAAAGCATTGAAATTCGACTGTTATCCGTTTCCTACTTTCTTGAAACCAGTTGCCCAGCAACTGGTTGAGAATACTTATCTGAACCGGTTCTATTTCAGTTGCGTTCTTCAATAGAGCCTAGAACTTTTTAGTGTCTCATGTTTGTCCAGTTGCACATCGTATTCGTTGAAAATCGGTTGCAAAATGTTCAACCGGTTTCTAAAATGTTTGGTTCAGAAATTGTCAATAAATTCTCAGTACTCTGCAACTCGGCTTTGTATAGTTTTTCCTCGTATCCTTATTTCTTGCGGATTTGTCAACAACCGGTTGGGAAGTTCTGAACCGGTTTCAAAATTGCGTGAATTGAACTTGGCTGGTTGTTTTAATGTATTCTACATTCCTTATTTGCAAATTTCTATACTATTTCCGCGTTCAAAGATTTAGGCAACTGGTTTAGAGAGCATGAAACCGGTTTCACAAATGACTTACTCGTTGTAACTGTTCCAATATGTACTTGACATGGTTAATGTGGATTTTTCGACAAATGTCACGACTTTGTGATATTTTAGGATCCCTGCAATTAGGTTCGAAATCTCAAGAATTGTAAATAAAGAAGACTAAAGTTCACTTTTTTGGCCATTCCCCTTAAAGAATAAATTAATTCGATAAACCTACGTTAACTCGGTTTTAGTTTTCACCCAAGTACGTAAATTTTCCTACTGACGAAGGAAGTTACTCCATGGAGCGGAAAAGTGACCCGAACAATGCCCTCTAATGTGGTTCGGCCAGTCTATATACGAGCTGTTGTTTTATTTTATCGAACCACGCCGTAGACATGAAGTGTATAAAATTTCACAAAAATGAATCACGTTCCGTTCTCGATACGAAAACAAGGCATTAGTTTGGTACTTCCGTTAATCACGTTTCTGTATTTGAAATCAAATGTTAGTCGATTTAAAATTTTGCCAAATGAGAATGCATATAAAACCGCTAAATTGCTGGGATACTTGACCATATTGCATGTTATTTATTTACCTGACTAATCGATTCTTTCATTTTCGATATCGTCGTCGAAAGTTTAATAATGATTAATATTTTACAGGAGGCGTCAAATCCACCAAAAGGAAGTATCCAATTGAAACAAACCGAACCGAACAGAAAACCAACGTCGTGGTTCTCAAAATGTTCCATTCTCTGACAATTTTATTACCAAACCAGTTTTACAATTATGGAAGTAAATCTCTATTACATGTGTAAGATGCAGTAGCTCTATTCGTTCGTATAAGAGAATTTTTTTATAAATTAAAATTTTTATCCCGTTTTGGAAAGCAGTCGCGATACGTTCGTGTAAGAAAAAAATTCAGTATTACTAAGTCTTCGTGGTGATGATGATGAAATCA
This sequence comes from Pseudococcus longispinus, assembly GCA_900064475.1. Classification (NCBI taxonomy): domain Eukaryota; kingdom Metazoa; phylum Arthropoda; class Insecta; order Hemiptera; family Pseudococcidae; genus Pseudococcus; species Pseudococcus longispinus. Next base: position 21,982 of record FIZU01007151.1, read on the forward strand.
GAGGCGCTAACTTCCATTCTATTTTTCCCTTCATTTCGAACGCCGAAATTGATAACAGCAACGTCGTCTTTATCAAAATATTCTATCATTACGACGGAAATGCGCTTATCACTTTCATTTCCTATTTTTGTTTGCACGTGAATTGGAAACCAGCAGATAGACGAGTGTTGATCGCGTCAAAAACAACCTACCGGTGTCTGCAATTTTCTCCCCTTCTCCCTATTTCGATTTATCCAAATGATACCTATACATACGTGCGAATGCATTTTTTTCATACGAAATTACGCTGTATAAAAATTGAAAAAATTTGTTGTATTAGTTGTGATTTTATAATTTTATATCGCGTATGTACAGTGAATTATTATTATCTATGGTACACGTATATTATTATAAATGTTGTGTATAAAGTATAAATTTTGAACAAAAATACGCTTTTTATATGGTGAAGCTACCGTACGTGTTATTGGAGGATGATGTTTCTCTGTCTCTGCAAGTTCTCATATGATACCATGTTGAGAATTGTGATTAGTATCTTCCAATTTTTCATAATGGCTTTTTACGATATTTCCGTCCAGGTCCAAACGTAGGTACACTATTTTTTGAGTCGTGCGTGTGTGTCGATAATATTGTAATCACTGGCTAAGTTTGACTGATTCTATCGAATACGAATTTTTTTCGGAGAATTTAGCTAATATCGATGAAAAATGAAATATTCGTGTTTGTTAGACGAAGTAAGAACTTGGTATCAGGTGCTTAAATATTAATTTATTTTTTGTTGTAAATTTACGAGATAAAATCAGAGATATCGTCGAGTGTAATAATTCTTAGCCTATAAAATTTTATGTAATATACCCAAGTACAAAATACGAATTAATATTGGAAGACTCGAAGTAACATAACCTGATCGAATTAATAAAAAAAATGGGATACTCATTTTTATCAAAATGTCAAATTATTTTTTATCCAGTTTTGTATCTTTGAACGCCAAAATATCTTTATAATAAGACAAGTACTGACTTGGAACCGGTGATATTACAAAAAGGTTCTCGATTTAACTTATGCTTTTTTAGCGATCGCCTCGTAGAAATTAGGCTGTATTATTCGAACGAATATCGACGTGTGCTTTTTTAAATCGATTATATTTCGCAATAAGTACATCACAATTTTTCGAACGCTTAGAGATCAATGCTTCTTGAAGATTGTATCGGGTTTTTAAAACTTCATCTAAGTCGTAAGCCATTTTATTATGGAAATATTCGTAAGTTTTATACATAATACGTTTGTATTGGTCTTTTTTTTATTATCCTATTTGTTTACTCTGTTTATTATAAGTACGAAATTTGAAAAATAAATATATTGTAATATTTTATCTGTTATCGATGCGTTTATTTTATTTTATCGACATCGACCAACTATGTTATTGCTCATTTGCATGATGGTATTGTGTGAAACGAATTTTAATCTTAAGATACCTATATCAAAAGAAACGAATCAACGATGGAGTTACTTAATCAACCAATTAATATAATTGTTAATCGTTTTAAAATGACAATTGTAATTTAAGTATTTCTCAATGTTGAAATGACATATCAATTTTAGAAAAATAAATTTTTTATGCAAAATGTTTGTTTTGAGAATAATTACACCGATAGGAAATGCACGAACATGAACACTCGTAGCATATGTTCGAGTCAGACATTTCAGATGAACAAATCGAGAAAATCTGACAAAAAATTACCTACTTCAAATGGTTTCTTCTTGAAGAAAGAGCAAGGAACATGATTGACGTAGAACAACGATGAAGTACATTATTGGTTCTTATACCTAGCTCGATGCAAGATCTTTGCATGAAACCGATTCCACAAGACAAGATGTAGTCAAAGAAATAAAATTCAACGCTAGAGCAACTTATAATAAACCAATTCACGTATAATTATTAATAATGCTTCAAAATGACAAAAGTAAATTGCTTTCTTCTCGAGATTTAAAATGACAAATTGAGAAATGAATATTCACGCAGATTGTTAAATCCGTCGAGTATTATCATAAACAAAAATAACGAAACGTTTACACGTAGAAAATGTAATTTTAATTTTACTAAATCGAACATAGAAAATATCAAAATATTAAATTTAACCCAGATAGTGTAAAAACGATGAGCATGACGTAGATGATAGAATACTTAATGCCCATATTTTTGGAATTCCCATTCGCGATTATCCAACGGGCATACTTGACGTGTTTTTAACCATCTTGAGATACAGTGGAAGTGAAAAGCGTGATTACAAACACCCCAGGCTACGGTGCATTCTTCACTGGTGGCGGAAGCTTGATTGGCTTGACATTCGATACACAAGTCCATAATGTGATTTCGGCAAATAGCGCAGTTATCGACGACTATATCCCAGGCCCACAATGCAACGGCGTTCCATTTTTTCACTTCGAAACGTTTTTTCTCGGTTATTGCTGTGCTGGACGAAGGTTGCTCGTCGTCTTTTGTGTCAACTTCCATCGAAGACATGTTCGTCGAGTCGAATGATTTAAATAACTAGATACAAATGTTATTGAGTTGTAGCTCAATACTTACATTACTTTTACAAATTCACCGAATAAAGTATTAAATTTTATAGAAAAAAAGTAGAACGAATCAAAATTTAACATGAAACAAGCGAGGAAAAGAAATTGTTTTGAATTTTTCCGAAATTTTATTGATATCACTGTCATGCAACGTTGCCAATTGAAAAATTCGGATTTGAATCCTGCCACCTGACGGCCGTATAAAGAACTATTACAATAACAAACAATGTGGCAACGTTGGATTCCTGTTTTTCTAATCAGCACGTGTATGTTTTTGAAATTTTTTTTTCAAGTGAATTTTCAATTTCGAATTTTCTAATTGTAATTTTAGTTTTTCCATTGATTTTGATTGATTTTGAATGAAATAAAATGAAAAGAAAACCGAAAGTTATCCGTAAAGAGACAGCTGTCTCCGACGATGATTCAGATGATGAATTAGGCGAATACCAAGGTAATATTTCGTGACAAGATATAAACTTTTCTTGACATTATTCATTTTTCATTTTACATACTTTTACCCAGTAGGATCTAATATTATCGTTATATTTCAGCTGTCAACAGCGACGAAGATGATTCAGATGAATTACTCGATGAGTTGAATCACGAAAGTGAAGAATCTTCGGAGGTACGTCGTTATCAAATTTTCAAACTCAATCAAACACTTATCTATTAAATTGTTCGCAGGAGGAAGTACTCCCTGTTTACTCTGGTAGCGATTCAGAAGACGAAGAAGAAAATGATGAGCAATTAGACGATGAGGATGGTGGAATATCCGAGAGTGATATTGAAAATAACGAAGATGGTTTACCCAGCTCTAAAGCTTGGGGAAAACAAGCGAAATATTTTTATAATACGAATCGTATCGATTCGAAGAAAAGTAAGATACCGATTCGAAAACTAAATTAGGTGAATGTAGGCCTTTATTGCTAAAAATATGGAATTTTCTCAGAATTTGAGAACGATGAAGAAGAAGAACTCGCTAAAATGGAAGAAATGGAAGCTCTCAGTATCCAACAACGATTATTGGGCGAATTGGAAGGCGTCGATCTTTCTTTGGATCTGATGTCGAGCGCTGTGGTTGGTTTCTTCCTTCTATTTTCATTCATAGAGTAATCTTGAATCGCTGATTTGGCAATTTTCATTTTCTAGACTGCCAAGAAAATGAAAGACGATGAATTTCAAGAAAAAGATAAAGTTGTGGTTGATTTAAGTCGAATGAGCGAATCCGAAAAGAAAAATTTACTAAAAAAAGATAGTCCAGAGGTTCTAATTTATATCGATGATTATAAACGTGAGATTCTTTCATTAGTATAATTTACTTTTGTTGCAGAAATATTGATCAATTTTTTTTTTCAGGACTGATGACTTATGTAAATGAAGATTTATTACCAATATTATCCAAGTTGAAAAAGAAAGATGTAAAAGATTCTAGTGGAGCAGAATTCATCAAAATATTTCATCAATTAATCATGAAGTAGGAATTGAGGAATTTAAAGTGCAGAAGCCACACCTGGTGAAAAATGGCTGAGAGAGTTGAAATCTGGGACCGGTGCCAAAAGTTAGTATACATAGCTCCTTCCTCAAAAACACCAGTTGTCAGATGAAAAGGTTGAAAGGTGAAATTGGTGTATAATTATAGGATTTTTCACGCTGAATCCGAATATGGCAGTCTGCCAACCCCTAAGGCTGCCAAAAGGTTGTCAGACTGGTTCAAAGGTCATGAAAGTAGTGAAAAATCGTACAAAATCAAGTATATTCGCCTTATAACTGACTTGAAAAAGAGTTGATCATTGAAAATGGGTTTTTCTCATGTAAATTTTCATACTAAGTCCGAATATGACAGTCTGTCACCCCTTTGGCAGCACCTGGGGGTTGCCAGACCATCATATTCGGACTCTGTATGGAAAATTACGTGAGATAATACCATTTTCAATGATCAACCTCTTCTGAATTTAGTTATAAACCGAATATACTTGATTTTGCACGATTTTTCGCGATTTTCACTCCCTTTGATCCCGTCTGGCAACCTTTTGGCAGCACCTAGGGGTTGTCAGACTGTCACATTCAGATTCAGTGTGAAAAATCCTATAAGTAGGCACCAATTTCACCTTTCAACCTTTTCATCTAAAAGTTCACAAAAATTCATGAACTTTGAGCTTTCGCTGTGCTTGAAAGCAGCATCGACGAATCGGCAGACTGGTGTTTTTGAGGAAGGGACTATGTATACCAACTTTTGGGACCGGTCCCAGATTTCAACCCTCTCAGGTGTGGCTCCTGGACTAGAAGAGTTTGTGTCATAGAAACGAATTGCTTCATTTAACACTTTTTTTTATTTGCAGTTATTGCACCAATGTCGTCTTTTACTTGTTATTAAAAACGCGAAAAACTGATACCGCTTCACATCCGGTATCTAAATGGCTTTCGAAATATAAAGAAATCATACAAGACTCTGAACCAGTTTATTTAAAAACGATTAAACCACAATTGAAAACTATTTTACAAGAAATTTCCCAGAAGAGTTCAAAATCCCAAAAAAGGTATTTATCTATATTTTTTATCGTATTTTTGCTTTTTGTAGTTGACTAAATTTTTGAAATTTTAGAAAACTGGACATACCTGACGCCAAAACAAAGAAAATCAAATTCTCCGATGAACAGAAACCTACCAACGGTGTTACTAATCAGCCAGCTTCTGAGAAGTTACCACAATTATATGATGAGTTTTCTGAGAGTAAGTTTATATTTTGGTTTAGTTTTTTATTAGTTGATCGCAATCTCATCTACGTGTATTTGCAGGCGAAACAGAAGAAAAAGAGATCAAGAGGCCTATCACATACGCAATAGCTAAAAATAAAGGATTGACTCCTCATCGTAAGAAAGAACTAAGAAATCCAAGAGTGAAGCATAGAATGAAGTATAGAAAAGCCAAAATACGAAGGAAGGGTCAAGTAAGTACTGAGCTCCAGTTAAATGAACTTTTATCAATCTATGTTCTTCTTTCCTTATCATTTTCAAATTCTAGGTACGAGAAGTTCGCAAAGAAGTACAAAAATACGCCGGAGAAATATCCGGTATCAAATCCAACGTCGTGAAGAGTGTAAAATTCAAAACATAATTGTACAATATTTTTTATTAAATTATTGTTACATGATTCAAACTTTCATTTCAGAAGCTTATAAAAGAGAAACAATCGCGTACGATAAAAAAAATGCGACAATCGAGTCAACACGTGTTGCTTAATATGCTTCCGTGAATAACAAGTCTTACGATTATTCGACTACAAATGCATTGGTAGTTTGTCAATCTGTCGAGGACAAGATTGTAAATTATAAATTTCATGATTAAGTACAGCGCGTTAACATATTTACAAATTGATACGGGGCTATTTGGGAAAAAATGTTAAAAATTTAGTCTCATAGCGGGAGTTCCTATATACTTATCCGAATCATAACGGCAAATTTTTATTAAATTCTCATAACTTTAAACATCAATAAGCTCAGTTATACGAGCAAATATGGACGAAAATTTCTAGACGCCCTGTTTTTTAAACATTTGCTTTTGAAATGGGAAGACAGATGAAATTTTCGTCCATTGGAATGCTGAAATATTCTTTTGAAAATTATCAAATGAGTGATATTCTTTCTGGCGCAGTGACCAATTTCTCTAACAGCTGTGGAAAAAGTCGGTTGCGCTAACAAAATATCTTATATTTACTGAGGGCCGAAGACCAAAATAAGCAAAATATCGTAAAACGTAAGAAACTGAAAGACAACATTTTCAGAATACAAAATAAATTAAAACGTCTTCCTGTGAATAGCTCTTCGTCCTTCTTCTTCGAATTCGCGTTTAGAAACCCACATTCTTTTAAAGGTATCCAACGAAGCTAAGATCGAACCTCCAATCCAAGTCGAATATAATCGTTCTTGTGGTGCTGATATCTATAAAATAGATCGCCATTAGGTTCGTTCAAAACAAGAAATGGTACAGTTTTATGCGAACTTACCCTTATTTTAATATCTTTAGGTGCTAGCTTTTTAATTTCAGATAATAATCGATCACCAAAACCCTAAAAATCACAGTTAAAAGTATTATTGTTGATTCATCATTTAATCAGTACTCTGAAGAGTCATCTTACTTTGTACAATGTCGATCCTCCAGATAATACAATATTCTGGAACAAGACTCTTCTCAAATCTAAATCAGACTTTTGAATTGAGAATAATAACACTTCATGTATGCCTTCATACTCTTCGCCGATTAGATCAGGTCTAAACAGAACTTCAGGAGCACGAAACCGAGCAGGACCAATCTATAAATTGAATAATATGAAGTAGATTCTCGACCAAACTTCAATAACCAATCGAATAGTTGTATGTTTAAATCTATTACATCTAAGGTGCTGCCATCAGGAAGAGTATACTGAGTAGTTTCCGCTTCAGTAGCACCAGTTTCTTCTTTTTGAGGATTTATGGCTAAATAGCAAGCTTTTTCTTTAATTGTTCTCACAATTTCGAATTCAGCAGTAGTTTTAAAGTTGACACCTTCTTTTCGCAATAATAACCTAAAACAGCAATAAAATCGATACATAAAAACCTCATTTTTATCAAATATTTCAAACATTTTCGACAACAAACCTTAAATATCTGGTGACATCACGTCCTGCAATATCAACCCTCATAATACTGTGCGGCATCGCGAACCCTTCATAAATAGGTACAGCATGAGTAACACCATCCCCCGAATCAAGTACAACACCAGTAGTTCGACCGGTAGCGTACCTAAAACCGAAAAAATATACATAGGCGAGGCTCTCCGATGCAATAAAATCGTCAATAAAAATAACTCACAAACTGAGAACAGCTTGCATCGATATATACAACGCTGGTACGTTGAAAGTTTCGAAAAAATTTTCAGCAGCTTTTTCACGATTTTTACGAGGGTTATGAGGTGCTTCGGTCAATAACACCGGATGTTCTTCAGAAAACGTTTGCAATTGATCGTTACTATAAATATATTGCCATATTCTTTCCATATCGTTCCAATCTGTAACGATGCCATGTTCCATAGGGTATCGGATACTAAGCAAACCTCGATGTTCTTCGGCTTTTGGGCCAACGAACAGATCTCCTTCTAAGGCTCCGGCCATAACACGTATGTGTTTTGGACGCCCAATACTGAAATATGAAATGGATTAGTGGATGGAGTACTCCCAATAAGATCATTTTTCCAGTTTACTTACTAATTCGGGAAACAACATTTTGGCACTTGATCTCCAGCAAATCCAGCTTTAATTACTCCAGAACCCTGAAATCATGCGGCGATGAAGTTATGTAAACATGATTTGTTATCAAGAGCAGGATATGTGTGTATCTTGTGTTTAGTCAGTACCGATACAAAATAGCAGTTTATACTTACATTATCTATTACAACCGGCTGATTTACAATTACATCGTAACCCTCCATTTGATAAGGAGCTATCAAACATCACCCAACGTTGGGAAAAGGTGTATGCTTCTTCTCAGACAGATACTTATAATACTATCAACATATCACGTTTAATAGACTTGTAAACCATAGAACACTAAAGTAAATTCCAACTTTCTACAAATTAATTTAAAATTTTCATAAGAAAATTGCTAATGCATTAGTGGCAATTGGTAAGTAGACTCGCACATACAGAACGTTTTACAAAAACGGATCATCGAACAGTTTTCCCAAAATAGTGCCTTGCAATATTCGACGGTAGTTTATTCGGTTCTGGTTTGGGCGTTGAATACGGCATTGTAGGAAAATAAATAAATGTGAAAAGACAATAAAATTAATTTGGTACGGTATAAAATTTAATTAAAATTTTTCAAATACAAGAATAATAAAATACAACACAGATTCGCAGGTATTCAACTGATGAAAAGTATAATTTTTTAGAAAAAGTTTTAAAATTACAATATAAGGCCAGCATACATAATAAAATAATCTTGGTTTTTTTTATCCAATTCAATAGAAGTAATAGAGATTTCATAAATTAGAATGTATTAAAAGGCTGACATTCCCACGCTTTTACCATCATTCAATCTCGATAAGTTTGAATCATTTTGGTAACAATAAATACATACAAATCTAATGCACGATGCGAGTAAAAAAATATCGAATTATTATACAACACATATTAGTGATAATCGATCGGAATCGCTGATTCATCGAGAGTATTAGTTATAAAATGATTCAAATAACATAAAAAAAATAATAAAATATAAAACTGAAAGGTAAGGTAACAAACAACAACGCCAAGTATAATCAATCGCGGTCTAAATGCAATTACGGTTTCAAAAAAGTAAAACAGCATGGTCTAGTGGTATTCCGTTGCCCCAAAAGAATAGTCTCTCCAGCTTTTAATTGATCTTTATTCAATTCCACATAATCTTGAGCAATCGTGAGAAACATATTTCCTAAAAGAATCAGATGGAATTTTAAAACACCAGATACATAACAGAGATGACACAGCACAAAATAAAACACGTACCAACGTTTTCTCCGGTTTTGCTAGAAGTCTCAAAATGTCTCCGAATATTCATGCCTAAAAACAATAAATCAATAACGATCGATCTCGAAACTACATCAATTCATAAACACCTCAGACGATCGTGATAATATTTACTTACTTTGAACATACAAAGCAATTACATTCGGATCTATAGCTCTCTCAGCAAATTTTTCTTTCAACAGATCGATTTTCGTGGCACATAAGTATATAACACATTTCTGAAACATCAGCAATTTGTTATACATCGAATACCTCAGAAATTCGATAAATATGTTGAAAATATTAACAAACCTCTTCAAATTGTCTCAGTTCGGAAACCCACCTTTTAGCTCGGTTCCATGATTTGGCACAAGTAATATCATAACAGACTATGGCAGCATTTGCATTACGATAAAATGTTCGAGTAACAGATTCATACCTGAATATAGAACATTCATTAATGAATAACGATTCGTTATAGTAAATTATTATTCAACGTAAACTAACTTTTCTTCTCCGGCTGTATCCCAAATACACAATAAGACTCTTTTGCCATCCGAAGAAAACACTTCTTTGGATATGAATGCTCCGCCAATTGTCTGTTGGAAAATCAATCATTGTGAAAAGATATACGAAATGAATCATTCAGAAATCGTACTTACGCTCATATAAGCATCAGAACTGATGAATTTATTCTCCACGAATCTTCTAACTAAGCTTGTTTTTCCAATTTTAGAGTTACCCAGTAACACAGTTTTTATATTGATATCGAGCATTCTAGCACTTTTATATTTAACTTATGGCTACTCATATCATAAATTATCTATTATTATGCCACGAATTAAAATAATTACGTATTTTTATTTGACTAAACTAAAATAATACAAAGAATGAACGAAAATTACGAGAAAAAATATAAATTGATAACAATGACGAATGATAAGAGAAAAACGCAACAAGTTCGTTAGGTCGTGATTCTATTTTGGGAACCCTGAAAGATATTAGTCAGCTCAATATACAGAGTTCATGGTCGGATGGACAAAAGCTGATCCGAATGTACCTACATAGGTGAAAATCTGGTTCTAAAAGTTTGACTAATTAAATCATGTGTAGGTAATCGAGACAAAATAGTTGTATTATCCTAAAATTCCTACGTACACTTAACACCCAATCCCATGGCCCAGTCATCGGATACAGGTACCTAAATAACTTAAATATTGATTTTGATGATTATTCGTTAATTTTGTCTCAATCCTGTTCGAAAATCTGTATTAAAACATTCCTTTCGTAATTAAAATTGTCAATAAAAATTCTACGCAGAAAGTTTTTCTCCAAATTCAGTAGAATTTGAATCTTGCTAATGACCCTGCTTAGTTGTAGTAGGCAACTTTATCCACATTGATGTTGATTGCCCAAGAATAAACTCATTTCAGGCACATATTAACTTTACATTTTTTTTGTATTATAATTTCCACTAAAAAAGTAATAATCGAAACGGATAATCCAAACAAAAGTACATAAAAAGATCCGGATAATTCTTGAAACATTAATGGAAGCACCTCATTATAACTTTTACGAGAACTTTTCTCATTTTTACGAAGATCTCTATAATCTTCCATTAGTTTTTGGAACATTCCATTCTCATAAATGCCTAATTGGATCTGATCAACGTATTTCAGAAACACTGATCCTTTTTTCAAATACAAACATGGGTTCAATCTTGAACAAAAAAGATTATCGAATTAGGTACGTAGGCTTTTGTAGTTCGAATTACTGAAAGTCATAACGCCTAAGTACCTGACGAAATCATCCAAGCTATAAACCTTGGATAATTTATCCTTGGCGAATATTTCAAAATGGTCAGCTGTATCCAACACCACAACATCTCTTCTAATCAGCATTTCTTCAATGGTTTCTATATGATCTAGACGCGGATCTGTTTTACTCGCTAAAAGAGCTTTGAAATCTTCATCCATTTTACTACTAATCTGTGCGAATTGTTTAACCATGACTATTTTCAAATCAGTGCGTGATAATTCATGCAAAGTTCGTATTGGGTCTTCGTAAGTTGGCTTTGTAATAAAACTCAATAACGACGAAGTGTATACGAGCGTGATATGGAAATTATAGATTAACCATAAAAGGAAAATGATGCGGACCTTAAAACAAAAAAAAAAAAAACAACTTACGAAATTAGTTTTAAAAGTGAATTACTTATAGAAAGCCTACAAAATAATATGACCTACCGCTTGCGAATTCGGTATGCAATTTGCGGAATTACCGAATGCAACTCCCCATAGAATTAGAAAACTATTCGAAAGCTGCCTATAATACAATTTTTCAGCCTTTTTATTCAAATTAGACACGGAATACATTATAAACGAAGTAATCAAATAAACCGCCACGATTGTCGACCAAAATTCAGGAGAGAAAATATCTATCATGTTTTTCCAATGTGGTAATTTGGAAGGCAGCACTAGATAGAATTTCATGTAAATAGAATTATAAGTGGTGGAAAAATCAAAAGTATTCATACGCATCGTAGTCATCAAACTACCTCCGGTGGATATATCAGCAGTAGACCTTTGGAGCAATCCAAGACCACCAGTCCAAGTTCCATTATCAAGCTGAGATCCCCAACGTGATCCTTCTTCAGGACTGTTGAATTTCAACGTTAAATTATGCTTCTCAGCTAATAAATTCATAGCTAGGTAATTATATCCGGCGGTGAAATTCTTCGTCGTTGTGTCAAAATACACATAAGGTGGCCAATGGAATCCTCCCATTGTGAAAACACATCCGGTAAACTTTTGAGGTATTTTCAATGGATACAGATATTTAGTAAAATTCTTCTTTTCAGCACATTCGTCGAGTAAGGTAACATGAGCTCTGGTTTTACATTGATTTCTGACACTAAATGGGAACCAAGTATAAGCTCTCGTTGATTCTTCATCGTTTACCAATATCAATGCATCGGTGATATCGTAATTGTTTAAAATCAACACGATTTCTTCAGCTATTAATCGCTCATTAGTCCGCATCACTGGTTTGGTCAACACTACCACGATTCTTTGCCGAGGGTACCAATTATAATGAGATACGTCAATTAAATCGAATAATTTTCTCAAATGATTCGAACCAGAAGTAAAGATGACGTATCCGGAAGGTATCCTGCGATAAAATTCTTTAAAAGATTTTATTATTTTGTCCGATATCGTAACACATTGGTTTAACCGACGTGCCACATTAAAAAATAGATTACCATCCAAGTTTCCATCATTTGAGAAAATATGAATGAAATTTCCATCCGTGTTTTCCAACGTACGAAGTGCCGAAATGATACAGTTTCCGAATGAAATCGTTTCGTTGGTATTGAGAGCAAAAGCTAAGGAGGAAAGCAAAACAAGTCGAAGCAATTCGTAGAACATCATTTTCATAAATGAATTTCTGTAACAATCCTACGCACCTGACGTAGGTTATGGTCTAATTCCGTCATTGTTCTACGTGATTGACGTTTCGATACTATTGAAACGTAACAATTAAACAATCAACCGTCGTTTAAGTTGATTTTCATTGTAATTTTTGTACTTATTTTGAACCGACACGCCTTTAAAATTATGTATTATTTTGAAGGAAGAATTGTTTTTTTCAATTTTACAAAAAAACAAGCGAAATGTTCATCTACCTACCTTCGAAAAAAATAGTGTGCCTATATATCTACTACTTTTTTTGAACACGGACTAACATGACGTGGGTTTCCATTTAGTATAAACCAAAAGAAAATTTTGGGGAAAAGGGCCATCACAAATTGCCCTCAGAAGACGAGCAGAAGGAGGTTTTAGAAGCAAAAATACCCTTATTTCTACATATAAAGGGGTAGTCCGGTTTGTTTGGTGGGTATCATTTTCTTATCAGTAGAAAAGTGGTTCAATTGTGAAATTTGTGTAGAAGAAAATGATAAATTTTTGTATAAAAAGGGGTAAAATTAAAATTTTTTTATTTTTGTGAGCTCTCAAGTTGAAAATTGAATTTTTGGTAGGGGTTCAAAAAATATGGAATTTTCAAAATGATACGATTTATTTTTTCTAAACGTAGAATGCTCTTTTTTCAACGTTTTTCATTAATTTCTTCACTTTTTTAATCCGAATTTCGGAATTGAATTTTTGGCAGTGGTTCGAAAAATGTGGGATTTTCCAAAGTAATGCATTTTCCAAAATTTGTTGAGATCAATTTTTTTAATCATTTTTTTCAAACTTTTTCGTTAAAAAAAATTCAAATTCAAATTTTTTTGACAGGGGTTCGAAAAATGTGGGATTCTTTAAAGTAAAGCATTTTCCAAAATTTGTCAACATTAATTTTGTTAATCATTTTTTTTCACACTTTCTTGTTAAAAATAATTCAAATTGAAATTTTTTTGGCAGGGGTGCTAAAAAGACAAAATTTTAAAAATTGATTTTATTCTTCGCTGCGTGCAAGAAAATCGAAAAATTATTTTCCCCGATTGCTCGAAAAAAGTGTTGAAAAATAAGTGTTAAATTTTAAACTGTTTAGAAGAATTATTGAAAAATTAAGTACCAATAAATTTTTAGAAAATCATCGGCGAAAATTCTGTATTTTTCGTACTCCTGTCAAAATCAATTTTCAATTTGATTTTTTTTTAATAAAAAAGTGTGAAAAAATTATTAAAAAATTAATGTCAACAAATTTTGGAAAATGCATTACTTTAGAAAATCTCACATTTTTCGAACCCCTGCCAAAAATTCAATTTTGAAGCTTTTTGAAGTATGGATTAAAAAAATGAAGAAAATAATGAAAACGGTTGAAAAAAAAAACATTCTATCTTGAGAAAAAATAAATCGTATCATTTTAAAAATTCCGTATTTTTCAAACCTCTGCTAAAAATTTAATTTTCAACTTGAAAAAAAAAATTGCGAGGAACTATTTGGAATTTCATGCACTTTTAATATATTCAATTGTGATACTGAGAGTTCATTATAAAATGGCATTTTCCAGAAATAAAGTGTTCAACGTAAAATTCTTATGCAAATCTCATGTTAAACTTTGAGGCTCGTGGGCACCGGTTTAATTTTGTTCAAAAAATTTGAAAAAATTCTGAGATTAGTTTTAGGTGATAGAGGATAGATCTAGCCTTAGGGGGTTCATTCCCCCAAGTTCAATAATTTCTAAAATAACGGACACGCTATTATAGATAGGCAACTTTTTTTTGAAACTTTTTTGTAGAACTTTTCAAGCTCTACAAAATGAGTTAAGTTTACATTTTGCCCAACTGTAAAATTGAAGGAGATACAATGATTTTAAAATTTTTACGCTTTATTTATAGCACCTTCAATTTTCATGCAAAGCAAAATTTTGTCAGAGCAATTTTTGTACAACTTTTCGAGCCCCAGAAATTGGGCTGATAAGTTTTTGTCCAACTCCAAAATTGAAAACAAGAGTGACCATTTTGAAAATTTATTGTAAAGAAAAATTTCTGAGAAATTATGCGTCTTTTTATTTTTGAAATAGATGTAGCTCCTTCAATTTTTGGGTTAGACAAAACATCAATAACTCATTTTGTCGAGATTGAAAACTTCTAAAAAAAACTTTATTTTACTACTTTTGTTTAACTTGCAAAATGAAGGAGTTATTAAGCTTACAAATTTTCAAATCATTGTAGCGCCTTCAATTTTCAAGTTGGTCAAAATTTTGTGTGAACAATTTTTTTAGACCTTTTTGATCTCTATAAAATTGGCTATTGATTTTTTGCCTAACTCTAAAGTTGAAGGAGCTACAACCATTTGAAAGATGAAAAGAAGCATAATTTCGCAAACTCAAGTCTTTTCTATACAATAAATTTTAAAAATGGTCCCTCTTCAAATCATTGTAGCTCCTTCAATTTTAGAATTAGGCAAAACATGAATATAACTCATTTTGAGGAGCTTGAATAGTTCCACGAGACAGTTTTAAAAAAATCAGTCTATCTATATTTTCGGCGGAGTTGCGACGTTCTGAAAAAATAGTGACTGATTCGTGCCTAAATTAACAGAATTTTTTCATTCTCAGACGAAGAGCTCTTCCTCAGTTCAAGATAGGAAAAAATTATGGAATAAAAAATGACTGATTTTCTATGTTCTACAACTTTTATTCGAAACTTTTTTTCAATTTAGCAAATTTTTTCACCCAGATGTCCTCAAAAAAATTACGTTGCAGAAAAAAATCACGATATCGCAAAAAACTCGAAACAAAAGTTGTAGAGTGTCAAAAATTCATAACATTTTGTTTTACAATTTTTTTCCTATTCTTCAGTGGTGAGAAGATAGGAAATTATGTAAAGTACACACATGAATTTTCACAAAAATCCACCATTTCCTTCTACACAAATTTCACGATTGTGCCACTTCTCTACTTTCAATAGGAAAAGTAATGATAGATTCGAGTACAGGAGGGTCGAATTATGTGGAAATTATATCAAACGAACCCCTACACCTTATGCCCAGAAATAGGGGCGTTTCCACTCCCAAAATGCACTCCTGCTCGCTTCCCAAGTACAATTTTTGATAGCCTCCCTCAAATTTGTTTTAGTTCATACTTCACACTGAAAAAAAAACAATGATAAGTATGCATTGTTGGCTTGCCTATTCAGCAGACGTATTTTTTTGCATCAAAAATTGATTTATTTTGGAATAAACGGAAATGTAAATTTCTCGTGATTAAGGTACACGAAAATATAATTTTTTTTAAATTCACGAAGCATTATTTTAGGTACCTATCAAATTTTTAAAGCAAGTACAATCTTTTTTTTAAATGTATTTCTTCCTTTCTTTGTTATAAACTTATCCTGTCAGCGGATGTAAATTCATCACTATGTATCCTTGATTTCACAATATTTTACACTAACGTCAATTCAATTCCTCGATTTTTTTTAAATTACTCGCAATGAACGAACGAACGAACGAACAACAAAAAAAACCTCGTAAACAAGCAAAGAATTCACACTTTTCAAAACAGTTGTAAACGTTATCACTCATTGTACGTGGCAATTCTTCAATTCTGATCTAATTTAGAATAATCAGCCATTTAAGCTACATCTACAACACCTCGAGGTCGATAGATCTCACACTTAAATTCCAGAACTTGAAAACGAGTTTGTCGACGTTCTTTTTTAGAGTTAATATTTGAAAAAAATACCATTGTCAAAGAATAAAACGTAGGTATTCTTTCGGCATAAAATTTTACAGCATTTAGCACCTCGATCGCGTTCATTCTCAACACGATAAATTAAAAATCTGTCACGATTCATTTTTAAATGCAAGCAACACCTCGGTAATTTCTTTTCTGACGTCATGAAGTTCCGCGTCGAATAACTAATTTCGTTTTAGGCTAATTAAAAAAACAAAAAAAAATTATCCTTCGTAATAAATACACATTTTTTTTTAAAAGTACCAAATAGAATAATTTTTTTATTTAACTTCAACACATTTTCTGATAACAAACGAGATAAAATATACATCATCTAAAAATTCATGTAATACATGCTTCAACAGGACATACCATTCGGCATTCGTCACGTGTAATTATGTCAGAATAAATTACTAATACAAAAATTCAACGTTTCTATTAAACAATAATACACATCTTTTTAACAAGTACTTTGTACCTATGGCCTACAACGTAGATCTAACAATCGATAATTATTGTCAACATTTCGCATTCTTCTTTCTGCATTCGGTACTACATAAATTTTTCATTAAATTGCGGTAAAATAAATAATGTTTTTATTATAATAAAAAAAGAAAAGAAAAAAACATGTAACATATACATAGTTAATAGGAAAATTAGAATGACTGTGCGGAATGAAACTATGTAGTCGAATCGGAAAAATAAAAATACACACAAACACACGAAGAACGAAAAAAATCTACATAATGAACATACATACATATTTCACACGGTAAATATTTCTAAGCGTATCACAATTTAAAATATAGATATTTGTAAATGCAACATAATAAGACTAGCGTATCGTGATCGTTCGCTTTTTTCTAATCGTTATGTCATGGAAGCTTCGTATTTTAGTTTGATTGATATTTTGTTGGGGAGGTTTAAATAGAAAAATATCATAGAAAATAAATCAACTACGGAAGCGAAATTTGTAAACGACTAACAATCTAATAGCCTTTGTAAGAATTTATAATTTAGTAGGTATTAAAAGTATAAAATATGTTTTTTTTTTCTAATCGACTGATCATTGATACCAATAATAAGAATGGAAGACGTAAATTTTGATTTTAAACAAGTACACATTGACCTGTGTATAAGTAAGGGTATTTTATTTTCAGGTAAAAGTAGGTAGGTAGGTAGGTAGGTATAGGCCTTAATGAATTGTACACTTTATTCTGGTATGGGACAGAATAACTCGATAGTTGAAGAAAAATTTCATCATTTTGCATATTCGAAGTAATAAAGTCATATCTGAAAAAGTTTTTTTTAAATTAATTTTTTTAATTTTACAACTCCCCCCCCCCCCTCCTAAAACGACGAAGTTATAACTCAAAATCGTCGGATGTTGACAATAATTGGCAGTAGTCTAATGGTCATATTTCAAAAGATTTTGAATCACGAGCTGGAATAATGACCACACAACTCAAAATGCGACTCACGGGGGGAGGGGGAGGGGGGCTTAAGACCAAAGTTCATAATTTTTTAACACTATCAAGAGAGATATCTAAACATAGGGGTTTCGGCATGAAATCCACTATTTTAGTTTTTTTAGGTACTTGAGTGACTAACAATTGTTGAAAAAGTGACCAAAAGACAAAAACCAAACTCACCAAGAGGAAATTTGAGAAGGTCAGAATTTTTCCGATTTTTCGGGAGCAAATTTTTTATTATGTTACGGATACGCTGAATTTGTCAGCCATTTGAAAAAAAAATGTTTACTCAACAAAACCAACTCACAAATCGGAATGCGGCAATTACAAATTTTCAAGTTGAAACGTTAAACAGACAATTTATTTTAAAAAATAATTTCCAAAATTTTTCACTTTTTTGTTGTTTATCAATAAGACATCGGCAAAAGAACTGGAAAAAGTGACTTTAGTGACCATTTTGGGAAAATAGTGACAAAAAGTGACCAACATGGAAAATAGCAACAAAGTTACTTTAAAAGTGACCGAATTTCATGCCTGCCTCCAGAATTTGTTTTTGATATTTCTTCATAAAAAAAAATGAAAAACCAAAACTAAACTGAGGGGTGGGGGGGGGGGTTACAATCAACATTTGAAAATTTTTTGAATTGGATATCCACTGTATTCATTTTTTTTTTCACCTCTGGAATCCATTTTAGAGGTAACTTTGGGGTCACAATTGGGTGAGAAGGGAGCAGACCAAAAATCAAAATTTAACGAAGCCATCGAGCGAGGCACAAGTCTGTTTTCGATGTTATCGAGTTAAAAAAAAGAAAAGAGGAATGCTGGTAGAAATTAATCAAGATAATTCCAGTCCTGCATTTTGAAAATTTTAAAATGGTGATTCTGATCTAGTTTTTAGTCTACTCTAAATTTCGAAAACGTTACTGGTTTTTTTCAATCGCATACCTACCTAAGGGTTTTTCACAAAATCAATTTTTTTGTTGAAAGTTTTCTCACAATTTTTCACATCAAAATCCAATTTTATGACCAAACTAAGCGCCATATGAGAAAAACGAATAGAAGTAAAATTGTAGAATATAAAATTTCCTTTCTGCACAATGCATAATTTTTTTCCAGGTAGTTCAGTTTTCGAGACATTTCTACACAAATGAGTTGAAAAATCATCTGTAATCTTTCATCGTGAATATCTCGAAAAATAAGCTTCTTAGGAAAAAAATTAATCCATCATTGGAGAAAGGAAATTTTACACCCTACAATTTAGATTCCACTCATTTTTTTCGTAGGAGCCCTAATTCGTCCAAAAAATCAAATAATCTGAAAAAATAATTCAATTGTTATACATAATTATATAAAATGTCCAATCAACTTGAAAAATTTATTTTCTGAGGAAACTAAGCTTCCTATGAAAAAAATGAATAGAAAAAAAATTGTAGAGCGTAAAATTTCTTTTCCTTATTGAACAATCAGTTTTTTTCCTAGCAGGTGAAATTTTCGAGATATTTACGATAGAAAATTGAAGTTTATTTTTCCAGCTTTGAATAAAAATATCTCGAAAACTTGATCCTCTGGGAAAAAACTAATTGTTCATGAGAGAAAGGAAATTTTACACCCTACAATTTTGTTTCTATTCAGTTTTTTCATAGGACCCTTCGTTGGCCCAAAAAATCGATTTCTCGAGTTCAAAAAATCAAAATGATAAAAAATGGGTAAATTCTCTCTCAAAAAAAAAGTTTGGTAAAGAAACTAGAGTGATTTTCCAACAACATTTTCATCGTAGAACTGTGTTGTGGATTCCAGAAGTTGAAAAACACGTCGATTTCATAACTAATGGAAAATTTTCCAAAATTTTGAGTTGAACCTCCTACTCACCTGGAGTTGCTTTCAATTATTAAAGTAAAATGATATCAGAAATGTGCTCAAAAGGTCAAAAAAAAGTTGAAAAATATATTTTTTGATACTTCACTAGATATTCGATAATGTTGAAAAGTTTTGATTTCGGTAACTCCCTCCCCCTCCTTGCACTTCCAATTTTTCCAAGACACCTTGGGATTTTAGTTCAAAATTTTTTCGTCAAAAATAAATTTTACTGATAAAAAATCGTTTCAACTCGTGGTCATCCAAATTCAAAATTTCCAAAATTTTGAGTCGAATCCCACCCTCTTGGGGCAGCTTTTGCTTTTTTTCGTAAAATAGCGTCAGAAACGGACTCGAGAAGTCAAAAAAATGTACAATTTGATACCTTACTCGATAATGTAGAAAATTTTTGTTTTTGACCCACTTCCTCTCCTTTCATCTTTTTGGGGCATCTTAGGATTTTAGTTCAAATTTACTTCATCAGAAATGGGTTCTACTTTCCAGAGGTGAAAAAATGTACCTACTCGTTGATATCAAACTTTTAATTTCAAGACCATAAAGTTGAAATTTTCCAAGTCCAGAAATTAATTGAACATTTTAAAAATTGTCTAAGTTCAAAAAAGTCTGATAAAATGTCTGAAGGTAAATTTTTTGAATTAAAAAAATCTAAATTGTTTGTCTGACAAAATGTCTAAAAGTCAATGGTCAGAGTCAGAATAATCAAAATATACAGATTTTTAGTCAAGACCCTTCCTCCCCCTCTCCTTGAGATACCATATGGTTTTTTTATTGAAAAAATGTCAGAAACGGACTCGAGAGGTGAAAAAACATACTTTTTGGCACGTCACTCGACAGCGTCAAAAAATTTTGAATTTTAGATCCATCCCCGGGTATTCGAAAATTTGAATCACGTCGAAATTTCTGGAAAAAGTACTGGAATAGGCAATAAAAACGAGGTTTAATGTCAATATTATAACTCAAAAGAGAAATTTTTCAGCAGTTAAAATGTTATAACTTATTTTTTTTTCAAAGTTAAATATTGAAGGAATAAAAATAGTGTCGAGCAAAAAAATATTCATATTTTTGGAAATTAGAGGTTTTGAGGGTTTCAAAATTTACCTATTTGATCACCTGACATGATCAAAACATTGTACTCAAAAAGACATCCGAAATATGAGAATTTTTCTAATCGTCATTTTTCAAAAATTTGTTTTTTTGAGATATGACATTATTACTCCAACTATGCGACCTGTTTCAATAATCCACTTATTTATTAGCCATTTAGGTACTTATATGTAAAACAGATATAGAATTTAAATTTCAATTGAAAAAAAAAAAAAAAAAAAATGAAACAGATTTCCATCACATTCCAATAATCAATTCCCAAGCTCCCAAAAATCATCAAAATATTTCCACTTTACAAAACAAATCGTAATTCTATCGTTAATTAGTCGTGATGAAATCCAACCTGCACAGCCTGATCCTCCCTTCCGAGTCACCGATGACCTCAACGACGTCACAAATTCCGTCGCTCGTATTTGGTAAAGACGTTAATAAAAAATGATTTCATCGTCACCATGACCTCATACCCATCGACGAAATACTACATGTAGTAAATTAACACTCGAAAAGAATAATTGATCGTCGGATTGAAAACTTCCTGCTTTAGTAATCTAATAGGTATATACGAATACAAGCGCCACTCCAATTTAGTATTAATCACTTTTAAAAATATCTCGAGCGGCTTTTTTTTAATTGCAACTCGCAGGTCACACCCGATTATGTCATTAAGATAAATTTACCGCGAATTACACATTAACTGGCAGCGATAAGGCGATAAAATTTGCCCTCGGTTGATCGAAACAAATTTCGTTTACATGCGAGCGATTGTGATTATCATTTATACTACGACTAGATTATTTTTATGTACGAAAGAAAAAAAAAATTGCAGAAGGCACAGGCCGTTTCAAATAAATGCAAAAATTAATCGCACCACACGTTCTAATAAAATAATACTGTTTGCGTAGGAAGAATAGAATTTGCGCGATATGTTTTGGAATTTTTAATACTTTAGTTGTGCTTTAGAGGATGTTTTCTTTTTTTTAATTTTTTTTAAAATTACAACTAATCTAACTAATTACACGTACTGGGACAATTTTTTTTTCATGATACGTTGTACAATCCGATATTTAACAATCTAACGCTGATATATTAAAATTACGAAGAAAAAAAAATGGAGAAAAAAGTTCAACTACACAATAAAAGAGAAGTTTTAAAAGGTAGAATACTAAAATTGTACACATAACAAAACGGTAACCTAGATGATCTTACGGTAACCATAAAAAAGAATAAAATATACATTCGCAAACGGGAGAAAAAAAATTAACCGATAAAACGTACCATAGAAGTAATTCTTTTCCTGTATTTAAAAAAAAATCCAACTGGAGCGTTTAATTAAGTCAATTACACGAAGACGACGGTTTTATTAAACGTTGATTCTACATTTTTGTTCACTCTTCAGTCGTGTTTATAAGGTCCTTCCATTTTCAGATACCTTATAACTAACGTCGGTCCGCCCATGAGCACTTCCTTTGGTATTTGTGACAACGGACAGTTCTCAATTCCCATAATTTGTAATTTATTACATAAGGCTAGTTCGTATGGGAGGTTAATCAAATTAACGTTATCGTTAACGTAAAGCGCTTCTAGATTGGAAATTAAACCGATTTCGCTCGGCAACGAATACAGATTATTTTCGCCGACGAACAAATGCGTCAGATTTGATAAAAATCCGATGGTACGAGGTAGCGACGTTAATTGATTCGAGCTCAAAATCAAACGCTGCAGGCTGGATAGATAGCCGATCTCTTGAGGCACCGATTCGAGCTTATTTTCTTCTAAATCTAAATTCTTCAATTTACGTAAATTACCGACGGTGTTGGGTAATCGACGAAGTAAATTGTTCGATAGAATTAATACTTCTAAATTTTGCAAATTTTGTATATCATCTGGTAAATGAGTTAGTTGATTCGTAGCTAGGTTCAACTCGACCATGTTATGCCAGCTACCGACGTCTAATGGTAACGCGATCAATACGTTCTCTTTCATGTTCAATTTACGTAAATTTTTAGCTTTGCTGAAGATCCCATAGGGTATCTTGTCGATTTGATTTTGCTCCATGTTGACCGTCTCGGCCACAGTAAATTGAGCCGGTCCTCCGGTCGGGTACAAAGTGAATTTGTTCCTGGCTATGGTAATATTCGTACATTCGGTCAAATTGGCCAATAAACCTTCGGGTAATTCGCTCAACAAGTTGCCTTCGACGTTGAACTCCAATAAATGATGGCAATTGCTGAGAGATCGAGGTAGCGAATGTAATCTATTGTATCGTAGGCCGAAACGCGTTAATGATACCAAATTTCCTATTGTATCTGGTATATCGACTAATTCGTTGTGCTGCAGATCCAACGTCGATAACTGTATACAATTTCCAATCTCGTTGGGTAAATGCTCTAAGTGGTTGTGAGATACGTCGAATGTCACCAAATTCACCAATTTGCCAATACCTTTCGGTAACTCTTTGATTTTGTTCTCTCGCAAACTCAGCATAGTCAAGTTTGTCAGATTTTGAATGTTTTCGCCGACTACTCGTATTCTATTGAATCGTAAAAACAACGTAACTAACGAATTCAGTTTATAAACCACGTCAGGTATATCGTTGAGTTTATTATGTCTTAAATCCAACACCCGAAGTGACTGTAGATTTGATAACGAATCTGGTAACGTAGTCAGTGAATTCTCATTCAAAGCTAGAGTTTGTAGATTAGTCAAGTATCCTAATTCGCTCGGAAGCGTACTCAATTTATTACCGTACAAGTATAATTCAACTAATTGGGTAATATCTTTTAGAGAATGAGGTAAACATGTAATGTTGGATTTACTCAAATCTAACCGCGTCAAATTTTCGTCTCGACATTTGGCGAATACTTTATTGAGATCTATGTCTGCTTGAATTGGTTTGGGCTTTTTCGGTATTGCTTTAGGTTTACTGCAATCTGGATGTATAACTCTAACAGCCTTAGGCTTTGTATTTTCCATGCTGATACTACCTGAGGATTTCTCCCTGGGATCTTCTTTACCCAAATCGATACTACCGATGTCGATTTTTTCTGCCATTTAGAAAAATCTTGCGCAGATTTTCACAATATCAACGCGATCGCATTTTTCATCTCGGGAAGTAACACAAACACCAACGATTACGATTGATAACTTTCATGTAATTAATGTACGTGACTTACAAACAATCGGTGCGAACTGAACGTATGTAATACGAATAATCATAATACGATTACATTAATATACTGCATTTTTTATACAGTTGAGCCAGTTGAGTGAAGTTTAATTATGGATTTTTTTTCTTTTTAGTTTTTTATCGATAAATTGGTTCGGTAGTAGTCAGCTAGTACGCTAGGTGCGCTCGATATGCTCGCTATTAAAAGGCATTCGTAGTGATTTAATACCTTGTCTTTATTTGAAAACAATGATTCATTCGTCAATCGCAATGAATTTTGAAAAAATGAAAAAATGAGGAAATAAAGTAGAATAAAACAATTTCAATGTCAATTACGAAGTTATAAACTCCAAATTAGTAAATTATAATTAAAAGCAACACCTTTATTTTGCCTGGAAATGGAAATTCAATTTTTAAAAATTAATTTAAAAAAAATAAAAATTCAAGATGTAAATTTTGAGTAGCACTGTTAGCAATGATGCGGTAAATAATAATGAAAACTAGCTGAAAAGTGAGTTGGTAACATTGAATATGAATTACGAATTTTTGAAAAGTTATTGTGTAAAGTCATAAAAATTAAATGATTAAACAAATTTTTCAAAATTTTATGAGAATCGAGAAAGTTTTTGCAAAGTTTTTGTATTTTACCGAATAAATCGACAATAATTTAAGAATTCTTTGCATTTCGTGTATCGCTAAATCGTATTTCGTTCAATCGAGTTTTACATCCGTTAGAATTATGACTCCTGCTCCGGAAACGAAGTCTGAAAAAGATAACAAAAATGAAAAAGATAAATCGTCTGAGAAAGACAAAGCGGATAAAAAGAAACCAAATATCGGCTCTTTAGAAGAAGACGACGAATTCGAAGAATTCCGTACCCAAGGTAATATAATTCTCAATGGTTTATTGTATCTGCGTTTGTCACGTGTTTGTGTAACCAATTGGTTTCATTCTAGACTGGGCCAAAAAGGATGAAGATGATAAGGATTTGAACGTCTGGGAAGATAATTGGGATGATGATAATGTAGAAGATGATTTTAGCGTACAGCTCAGGTATGTATCTCTAATTTTATCCTATATTATTGTTCAGATCTCTCATGTATGATATCCTTTTCAGAGCTGAACTTGAAAAGCAAAATCTGAAGCCGACATTTTAATCCGCTGATTGTTCATATGTTCTCCTACCAAGTATTTGTAATTTATTATCTATATATTTTGAAACTAGATTTATATTATTGAATAAATGTTTTGTGATACTGCTCTATTTTAATTATCGCCACTTTATATTCTTGAAATGTCCGATACTTTCTGTGAGCAGTGGAGAAAAATATTGGTATGCGGATGTGTTTGGATGCTTGACTGGTACAGCAGCTTTACTAGAATAAATGTTGTTAGGCGAATAAAACTGATCAATATTTTGTCCATTGTTGAACTGCTACTTATTTTTTTTGCTTTTCTGGCGTTGATACGAAAATAAGGTGTTTCATGTTTGTAACGTTGAGATTGGTTCCTAAGTTCAAGTTGCATAATTATTTTCATTTTTCAATTCAAATCAACGTTTTGTTCGTCGTTGAAAGTTGCAACATTCTCTTATCAGTAAATATATTCATTTCCAGTTGAAATTGTTACTTTTTTTGATGTTTTTTTTTCGGTTTCTGCGAATAAAATGAACGTTCCTACTTCAGTTTAATGATCGGTTGAAAAATTTCTACAGTGTTATTAACAATCTATTAATTTTTTTATTGAAAGCTTGTATTTAAAAGCAATTATATAATAAGAGATTCTATTCAAAATAAAACATTTATTTTCTAGACTAATAAAAATATAATAAATTTAATTTTCTGAAACTTCTGGTAAACTCTGGAATTGTTCTTCATTTGAATTCACCTGAAAAAAAATCGTCATTAGTTCATTATTGATTAGTTTTGGTAACTGATCATTACAATCGAAACACTTTTTCTCAACATTATAAGTATCCTATTTTGAAAATATCACATTATCTGTTCGTTGCTCTCCTAAACCAACTGTTTTCATTTTTTATTAAAAGTACGTGTAACGAATGTAATACATTTCGATGAAAATGCGAATCTCTATCTTACGAATCGCAGTCAATTAGACAACATATTTTTTCAGTCAACTCAGAAATTGACCGGATTTATTTTTATTTTTTCAAACATTCATTTAAAAAAATTGAGCTTGTTTGGCTTTTGTTATTTGAGAAATCCCATTTTCTCAAAAAACATCAGCCAGTCAGCTTAACATATTTTTATAGCGAGCTTGTATTCTTGTCATGAATTAAATTTGCGGAAATGAATGTAAAAAAGCTGAAAAGGCAAGTCGTTCGGGTTTTATTTATCGTGCTGAAAATTCAAACGTTGGCCGACGGGTGCTCAAATAATTACGTATTCGCTTTACTCTCCAAGTTATATTTTCTTTGTATTTTATTGCGAAAATCATTAAGCTTGATTTTTTTTTTCGGGTTCGTGAAATTTACCCAAGCCAAGTTTAATTACTACTATCGCGTGTAATAAAGATACCTTTGAGTCGTAAATTGAACAGTAAAATGTAACGATCTGAAAATATTCTTTTAATATTTCGACTATCCTTCGAATATTTAAATAGGTATACCTGAAACATTGAGGGATCACTGCGACGTCCGAATCGTAACCTCAGAGATGGCAATTTACTACTTTTACGAACAAGCCGATGTGATGGCTGAACGTATGCGTCTGCCAGTAATTGTTTTTCCATTAATAATTCGTACAAATCCCGAACAGCTATAAACAAATTAAAATTATTATTAAGATGATCAATAATGTGAAAGTGGATATTGATCGTAAAGCAAAATGCTTCGCTTTCAATTTTTAAAATATACCAGAACATTTCTACATATTCATAAGCTTTTAACCGGAGACGAATGTACTCCTACATATCTTTGTAGTTATAAAATATTTATTGGGTATCTATATGGACCTGCTTTCATGGAATCACAAGTTCGAGCTTCAAGATTATAACCCAGGGTAAGAAGAAATGAGAAAAGGTAAAAGACTTTAGTTTTACACTCAAACAAAATGAGATACTTTGGTATACCTACAATTTTCAAAGTTTTTTTTTTTTTTTTTTTTTAACAATAAAAAATGCTCATTGTAGGTAATTAGATAGACACAGCAACCCTACTTTAAACCTCTATAAGCCATTATTTCGCGCGTAGGAATTTTACTTAATCATCGAAACTCTTGAAATTATTTGGTTGATTAATCAAAGTAAGCCGAAATTAATACACTCTAAATTGAAAACTAAACTTTCGATCTGTCGGTGTTCCTAAGCAATCTAAAACTGAAACCGAGAAAAAATAATCAAAAATGTTATAAATCCAATTAATTTACTCTTGGATCATATGTGGGATTAATGTGGAACAAATTTAACGCTCGAATTGAGTTTTAATCTAAGTAATGGAGGTACCAGCTATTTATCAAAATTATGTCCATACAGGTGTTATTTGCTCAAGTAGTCTATTCGATAAGAACATGACACTTAAGCGTTGCATCGTTCGTTGACTTATGTAAGCAATGCGCTACGATACCTCTGTATCTATATACTTAGCTTACTTATCTATTGTATTCAAAATAGGTAATTAAATACAACGTTGATCTATAAGTTGATTCATATGGGTTCAACAATTACTACAAAAATTAACTTTTAAACGCAGTAGTGCTGTGGGAATACTCAAAGCTCATTTATGTTGGTATCTATCCCACCTAATGTACAACTTTTATACTTACAACTTTTTAAAGCCTTAGGTTTCAACATTTGTTCTGGTCAAGTGATTTTTAAAATGTATCTAGCTTTTTTTGAAAGCGCAATAAACGAAAGTGTGTATAAAACTAATTGTCGATTAACATCGAGAAGTTTACAATAAAACTTAATATTTATTTCAAGCATCGTCTGTAATGGTCACTATACAGGTTCTGAAATATTCGCTTTTATTAGTACTGTATTTTTTTTTTCAAGGCACGCTGAAATCTCAAAAAGGCTTATTTTTAATCTCTGCGCATACTATGGTAGGATTTAAAATGACATTTCTAAACAACGGCCGGATTCTAACGCTGGGAGAGCTTTACCGTTAGCTTAAATATCTTTTTCATCTACAGGTGAGGATTTATAATGCTATATGGTTTACGGTATGGTGAGCTGTTGGCATTTGATTTGTCATCTTTGTTGAATCGAGCCTTTGAACTGAATTAGAGTCGTGATTAATTTTAACACACGAAGGATGTGTGTAAGTTATGTTTGATAGACCATTATAATGTCTGTTTATGGATTAACGTTTTTTTGTAGCAAGCAAAGGTTTATTTAATACGAATAAAATGGACATTTAATTTTCAAATAAATGATAAAAAAAAGCAGCAGACAATTGACATAGATTACACAATTTTTTTTAATTCTCTGGATTCAACTATGTTAGGGGTTCTTTCATTATATCTACTATTGTAACAAATATCTACTGTACGTATATAAATGGTAATCAAAGTAAAATGTACACGTGTAGACAAATTCATACGGGAAAAAAAGAGTACTTAATCTAAGGATTTTTAATATACCAAACAACGTAGAAGATGCTCGTTAGCTCGACAGGGGGTTTTTCATTCTGCTAACGTCGTACCAACCATTGACGATATGTTACATGGACGACTTCCTATAAAGAAAACCCACAACTAACGTACCATCGGACCTTTTTTTACCCTTTTTTTCCTTACAATTTTTCAAACGCTTGAGACCCAATTCGTAAGCAATTTTTAAATTTCTACTTGTAGCACATTCAGCCCAATTATACTTTTACAAAATAGCTACCTACAATGTTCACAACCAAATGCTGTGAATTGTCAAAAGAATGACAGATCGATGAAGGTAAGTACGGCTATATGTCAAAATTAAGAAAAATATTAGAAACGCCAGATGTTACAAAAGTCATTAACCAACATTTAAGAAGACATCGACGACGGTCAACTTATCAATTGTATTTAATGAAGTGGAAAGCGTAGGACATCTTAACGGGCTGGTGAGTTTATAAAATACGTACGCTGGAGAGTTTCGTATTCGCTCAATAAATTTCGAAAATCCTCGGATGGTATTACAAAGTTATTAAGGCAAAACTTTTAGATTCCTCTTACAAATCGTATTCCAGGTGTTGAGGAATTAAATGAACGATGATTCCATGTTGGAAACTTTTCTAGTGATGTAAGATTTGATGGAATGCACGTGTATCTTTGACAGTTTGAACTGTACAGCGGATAAAGTTGTTTGGCGATGAAACAAGAAAAACAATTAAAATGGGCACTTTTTCTTATCAGTTTATTGCATCTGAATTTTAAAATTTTCAAAATGAAGTCTAATTATTTAAAAGAGGCGTTGATTTAAAATTTCAAACGATGAAGTCCAATCGAAATGAATTGAATTAAAAGTGCTAATCCAAAATTTATTATACATTGATTTCATTTAATTAAAAAAAAAATTGTCTTATCATAATTGTAATTACGCGTAAATTAGATCAAATGAATGAACCAATCAGCATCACCCACGCATCATTTGATTTTCAATTTCAACCCTAATGAACTTACGTACCTAGGCTGACTACCTAAGTTAGCAAAACCTAGCAAAGGCAAATCAAAATGGCCGAAACAAATAAATTCTGAAAGTTTAGTTTATGGGTTAGTCGCGAACACGCGAATTAGTATTGCGATCGTTGAAATAATTACAATTTAATCGTTTTTTTCGTGATTATTGTGAACTGAAAATGTGTGCTGTTATTTGTCGGTTTCTATTCAATTTTTGATTTCGTGTTTGGTACAATCTTCAAGTGCGAAATAAAGTATCTTCGCCATTTTCGGTATAGATGATCATTTCGAGATCCTAAGGAGGAATGTTAAACTATGGCGAATCCAAAACATAGTCCTGAGCAGAAACATGACGAAAAAGGTACGTTTCTATTTTGATTTCCAAGTAATATCGAATTCGAGAATTTCATCACCCATAAAATCACTAGGATGCCATTCAACATGAGCCTAATTTTCCTCTAGCCGGTAGTAGTAATAAATCGTAGTAGAACTTTCAGATGTTGTTTGGCGTGATAAATGGAAGCTTTTATAAAATTGACCAACAAATAGTTTCCAGTTAAACAAGGTCGCAAAATATCTAGTAAACAACAGCAGTCTTTAATTTTATATTAGAAACAATACGCCATCAACTTGACACTTGATTGTGTTAATATTTCTTTAAGAATTTAATTAAAAGTATCCAATATCGAACCGTATCCGTAGGTAGATATAGCTTCTTTGAAATTACTCGAGCTTCTTAGTGTAAATCTTGCTGCAAATCATTTATTCGTAAGGAGTATTTTATTTTATACACTATGCAGCATTTCATGTAGACAAAAGCTACGTTGATGACTTATAATAACGTTATCTGAGATTACTTTGTCATTTTGATATGCTTTTTGTTGATTCCATTTACATTTTTTCGCTTCTGTTTAGTAATTGTTAAGAAACCCAAGAATTATATGACAACTGCAAAAGCCTTTGAACGAATGGATAATATTTCTAATTTATTTTTCTCGTTATTCGTATCTACGCAAAATATGTTTCGAGTTTCGGTAAATATTTTGAAAAACATTCTCAATTTCTTACCATTCCATGTCAAGCTTCGTCTCCGGTTAAGTTTCTAAACTAAATATTAAATTTCAATATTTTTCCAAATATTTTCCATATTTTACGTTTCGTCGAAGCTGTAATTTTAAAGCAGGTATTTTGTAAACTTACAATCATAATCAGGAGAATATGGTGCTGCGTTGGTATGTGATAAGGTTATCAATATACACAGGAAAATCCCAAATATAACTACTGTTTGTGGTTTATTCATTTCGTACCCTATAAAACCGAATATACCAATGTTATTTGAAAGTAATTATCAATTATATAGAAAAATAATCGAATTTTCAACTCACCTGAATATATATCTATTCTAATTCTATAGGATAATGGCGGTGCTTCTGCGAACAAAAAAAAATATGTACATATTTTACTACATGGATCATGACATTTGGTATACGAATATAATTTATTACCTATACCAAAGAGCAACGTACTGCGCAATTTAATTAGCGCATGGAAAACAAATATGTTGACGAATTATACAAGAAAATATGGATAAAATGAAACATCCGGGATACCTAGTTCTTTTTTGTTTCAATATAAACATTTCCCTCAGTCATAAATCGTTTTAAAATTGTCATCGATAATCCATCGTAAATATAACATTCGCCATTTTAAACTATAGATACCTTCGGTTGTAATTAAATAACTGTAATTTTTGCACTCGAATTGGTCTCTATCTTGGTCATAAATTAGAGGCGATTACTTACGTTACGTTTCTCCAAAAATGTGACTAGGAAATCGTTCTACCTACCGATGCGACGTTGTCGATACTTCACTTCAGTACAGATTATGATTTAATCTTAATAGGCTAAGTAAAATTTACCTAAGCGTATGCTATTATATTATGATATTTCCCTCGGTGGTAAAGTAATTAAACATCGAGTTAAATAGACCGAATAAAACCACGCAGCCGTAAGAATTACGCGATAATTTGATTTACCTGCTGTTTTATTTTTTGAGATAAACCGCGATGAAAAATTAATTACCTGGTGGATTTCATTAATAAGTAAAGCTTCCGAGGCAAAAAAAAAGTAAATTTTCCTAGCACATATCTTGCGCTAAATTTCATTAAGAATTCACCATAAATTCTATTCCATTCAAAACGTTAAGAATATGAATTAGAAACATATCGCGAATTGCAATGAAACGAATAGTCTAGGTATGTACCTTAAACTAAACGAAATATAAAAAAAAACCAAGCTAACTGACAACCAAATAGAATCCTAGAGTAATTATTCGGGTAATATTTCAAGTCATAGTGTTTTAATAATGCACGTTGAAGGAATCCTTTCTAAAAGAAAGGTTACTTTTGCCCGGTGAAAATTGCGTAGGTAGTGGATATTTTATCATAAAAAAGAACAAAAGATTTATCTTCCTTCGGTGAAGAATTTTTTGCTCATTCGTAATTATACAATTGTAAACTTTCCCCAAATGTAACATGCGTGTTAAACTTTTACACGATGGGTTTTTTTCCTTGTCTTTTTTTCGCGCCCAAGACTCGGTGAATTTTACCTTCGCTAATTCGCAACGAACAGTAACACGAAAAATGAAATATTAACGAGGAATTTTTAAAAACACCTAACGCCTTGTCGTTTATTTTTTATTTACTTTCTCTTTTAAATTCTACCGAGCATGGGTTTTGCTCCTAATGAAATAATACGTAAAGTAAATTGCTCCCGCCGAAAGTGAAGGAGTATTAATTTTGGATGGAATATACGATAAAGTTGCTAAGCCGAAAGATTTCACGTAACGGGTTGATTTTGCGAGGGTACAAATCCTTGATTTTTTGAAAGTAGATTATTGGAAATACTTTCTTCGTACGAGTATCTATCGTGTTTTCCCCCCGAATATTGGTACTTTTCAAGTGCAATTTGATGTTTGATAGAGACGAATATTGGAATTTTATTATAATAGAAAATAAATAGGTACGAGTAGAAGATCAAAAAAAAAAAAAAAAATGAAAAATTTCATCAACACTGATAAAACGACCAATTTTAGAAAATTTTATTATAACGAATTTAATTTCTGAAAATGTAATTTAATTAGGTATTTAATAATTATTTTCAAAATTGAAATATTTCTTTTTAAAATTATCTTCCAATGCTAGTTTTATTTACTTTGTTATAACTTGAATACTTTATGCTTCGAAAGTGACAGACATGTTTATATGAGAAACTTCACGAGACCATGATTTACTATATTATGTCACACGAGCGCTTGTTTAAAATTAAATTGATAATAAAAATTATACGAAAGTGTAGGCTAATTTGAGTAGATAGAGTTACGTCGTTTAAAAAAAAAATTAATAAAAAATCGCTCGAGTGAAATTCATTGAAAGTTGTTGGGTCTACTGCTGCATTTTTTCAAAACTTTCTTTTCTTACTTTTGTAAAATTTTGCATCTCACGTAACATTATACTTACAACTTGGATTGCATGTTATATGGGGGTTCTCTTTTATTTTTCACTATTCTTTTCAACACTTTCACGATTTAATTAGAATTGTTATTTTTCGAGTTATTTCGGCTTTTTTCGTCATGAAAAAAAAAAGTTTAGTAGAAAAATGAAAGAAACCATTTGTCCTCTTCCTTCCCACCATTTAGATACTTTCATTTATTTATAGAATTATTTCAAGTTGAGGTTCGCAAATTGGACTGTATAGGTATCGAAGTGAATCGGAAAAAATCAAATTACACGAGTACAATGCCTCCTATGAAAAAATTTCTAATAACCAATATTGTAGAGAAGAAAATTTGCACCCTAAGGCAGTCATTACATTTTAGTTTATTTTCGTTTTGAGGAAAAAAAATTGTTTGAAAGCAGAAAATTTGAATTTTTGACTAATACAACTTTTTTTTTATCGCAAAATGAGATAAAGTAAAATGTAATATCAGCTCTAGATTGGGAATTTTCTCCTTTATAACATTAATTCTTATGAATTTTTTCATCGGAGGCGACCTTTTCAGGTATTTTGTTTTTTTATGACGAAAAAAAGCTGAAATAATTATTTTTCTGTTTAAGTTTTTACCATTTTCAGCTATTGGTTCAAAATAATCTACGAAAACCGAAAATAAAGAAAAATATCCATTTTTTAAACAAATTTTTTATTCATTTGAATGTTGAAAAATTTTTGGAAGCTGAAAATGTTTTCAGAATAATTTTTTCATGAACAAAGAGCGAGTGATTAGGTCAATTTATTCGGACATTGTATGTAATTTCTTGGTTTCACCTGCGTGCTCAATTATTTCAAAAATTTCGAAAAAAATTCATTAAAATTGAAAAATGAAAACAAATTGCCCAAAAATGTCTGCGATGAACAGTTGAAAATCTATTTCGAGGTAATTCAAGGGTTATCATTTCATTGGTATATGAAATTAAGCATAAAAAATTTCCACAGTTTTTCAGCGAGGTATTAATTTCTTTTAAAAAGATACATTTTAATGGGAAAATTTCGACAAGGTCGAACTTAGGGACGGTCTTTCATATACGTACATTTTTGTTTCTACCTGAGCAACAGTATGAGAATTTTGGAAAATTCGTAGAAATGTTGAAAAATAAATATTTAGCAGATGAAACTTCGGGTTTGGGTTTTTCCAACTCGGCCTTCGAATTATTCAATTTTAATTAAAATTATAAACTGAGAATTCGAATTATTCGTTGGCAGTGGTTCCCCGTCTCCTTAGTATCTGAATTTTCATACTCGTCCGAATTTCGTCGAGGTTCTCACTCTCACGTTTGAAAAATAATCGTAATCTTTTTTTTCTGCCAGGATTTTCTCGTTGATATAATTTCGCTTGTTTTTTTTCATCGTATAGGTAGATGTGTGCTTTTTTACTTGAAAATTTTTGTTCGAATTATAGGTACGAGTACTTTTTGTAATTCTCTCTTTTATTCTTAGCTGTATTAAACATTCTAGGTGATATTTTAACCCTACAAAAAATTTATAAATTCTTTTCAAGTATTTCAATGCCCTCCTGGCGCAGAATCCCTTCTATTTTATCACCGAGCACTTTCGGCACATACGGTAGGTGCATTACCGTGGAAGTTTAATTATTTTAATCGGACGAACTGTTGAAATTCTAATAAGCTTTAAAATTGAAAACACGATAATTCGAGCTATTCAATTTTACGTATATATTCCATCGCTATACCCTACGTACCTACGTTTATTCGCACGTACCAACAAAAATGAACCCATAATAAAGGCATGAAATAATATTACGTTTAGTAAGTCGATATGTTGCTAACATTATACAGCAGAATGTACCTACGTAGGTATTTCGTTGCTGGTAGGTTTTTTCGCATAATTAGTCGTACACATAGAGACGAGTATATATCTCGAAGAGTATTCGTTTTCGTAAAAGTTTCGTATGGTATTTCATTTAATGGAAGTACCATATAAAAGAATAGATACCTATATACCTACTGCAGCACTATACCTATTACCTAGTACCTACACATATTATACTAAAACACTCGCCCTCACTGTGTATAAAAATCTCTCCGCGATATTCTATTTTTCATTATAGACTCCATATCAATTCCCAACGTGGTGAAAACCTACACTCTTATTATGTACGGATAATATTGAAATTACGTTTAAGGGAGGTTTTTTTTTTTTTTTTTAACGAACCGGATTAAATTTCGGAACTGGGTGTTTAATTGCGTGATTTTTTCACTCGCCTCGGGCCCCAGTTGAAACGATGTTTAACCGAGATGACGCGATTACATTATATTAAAATGTGAAATTCGATTTTCTGCGATGAAATCTTAGCCGCACTTATGTACGCGAATGCGAACCTTCTCTTCGAATGTATTTTCGTGTTGCTATTTTCGAAATTTGATTTCAATTTCGGTTGTGATTGAGGGAAAAAACTTCCATTTAATTTGTTGACTCGAGGTGTATTGTAATTGAATTTCAATCTGTATTCGGGTCGCAATCAGTTTGCGGTTTCTTTCCTCTTGGTTTTTTTGTGTGTGTAAATGTCGTTGTGAGATAGAGCTATTCATAGAGTAAATGCGATGCAGCTTGCGTATTTCGATGTAAGGAGAAACATAAAGAAAGTTGAGTTTTTTTTACGTCAGCGTTACTCTGGCGTGAGTTTTAACGTCGGTGAGGGAGGAGTTCTGTTTTGTTATATCAAAAGTGGTCTTGATCAAAGTGGAAAAGAAATAGAACTCTTTTTTCAAAAATGTAATTCTGTAATTTTACCTTCTATTCGAGGAGGGATTGGATCAGAAATATAAATTTTCGTGCACAACTTGAAATTTCGGGAAATTTTTGAGTTTCCTTCAGTTTTTGCCGGTTAATTTCGGTTTTTTGGGTAAAATAACTCTGGGAATGGACAGACTCGCCACCTCCCCTTTTTTCATAGACGAGGGAAATTTTGATAGAGACAGATTCCAGCTCAAAAAAATTCAAAAGGTTGGAATGTCGAATTAATTTCAAATATTTAATATACAAGGTGTCCCAGTTGACCCTATAATTCGGCAATTCGTTCCAACTAAATGCAGGTATAAATTTTCAAGTTCTCTCAATTTTTCATCATATTAGTTGCACTCGGCTAGATGTATTTCATACGATTTTTTTCTTTAAAGGGAAATGGGAAATTTTGAGAAATTTTCATAAAAAGCTCATAATGCCCAAATTCAACTTTTATGATAGCTAAAAGTTTATTCATTTTACGGAATTTTAGCATAGGATATGCTTTTATCGACGAGTAAAACCACGAAAAACGACTGACCGACAATCTTTCGACCCCTGGTTTTTAGACATTTTGTCTGACTTTTTTGAACTTGAAAATTTTTTCAGATTTCCATTGATTTTTTGGGCTTTGAAAATTTTAGAAATAATGCTGACTTTTAGACGTTTTGTCAGACAATCACTTTAGACTTTTTGGAATTGGAAAATACCTATGATTAGAAATTAGGGTAACTTTCCGACATTTTGTCAGACTAATTTCTCGGACTAGGAAAGTTTCAGAAATAGACTTTATGACATTTTGTCCGACTTTTTTGGACTGAGAAAAATTTTCAGATTTCAAATGACTTTTTGGGCTTGGAAAATTTTTGAGATAATAATGACTTTTAGACATTTCGTCACACTTTTTTGCATTTGGAAAAAATTTAAGGTTTCTACTTTTTTTTTGACTTTGAAAAATTTCAGAGTCGTCAGACAAACACTTCAGACTTTTTGGACTAAAAAAATTTAGAATTCACTTTGAACTTGAAAAATTTTAGAATTCACTCCAAATTTCAGACATTTTGTCAGACAAACAATTTAGACTTTTTGAACATCGCAAATTCATCATGATGACTTTTATACATTTTTTCAAACTTTTTTGGATTTGGAAAAATTTTCAAATTTTCGTTGCCTTTTTGAAGATTTTAGAGATAATGCTGAATTTTAGGCATTTTTTCAGACAAACAATCTGGACTTTTTGAACTTCAAAAATTAAATTTTTAATGTTTGGTCAGACTTTGTGAGTAGTATGAAAATAGGGGGGAGGTATTCTGCTTGGAATTTGAATGATATCACTGGGGTTGAATTCTGCTAGATGTATTTGAAGAAACTTTTTTCCACGAAGGGGAATTTTAAATATCGAAAAATTATCATAAAAGCTCGTCAATTCCAAGTTCAACTTTCATAAAAGCTGAAAATTTATTCACTTTTTGAAATTTTCTCTTCGGGATTTATATGTAATGTTATGATGAGTTGTAAATTTTGAATGAAAAATTTTCAATTTTTTTATTTTTTTGGTTTGGGACTTAGTGTCACATTGGAACTCAAATTCCAAATACAATTTTTTCAAAAAGAAAAAATTCACACCGTCATGCCGTCAATTTTTGTACCCTTTACTTTTTAAGTTGAAAATTTCTTTCTTTTATCCTACTTCGTTCCTTAAAAAAATGACGCAAGTCTGTTTTTATTTTTTTTTTCAAAATTATGTAATTTTTTTAACGATTTTTGTTGCGACTTTTTCGGAAAATTTTCTTATTTGTGCATTGGTCTGGAGCTGTAAAATAAAAAATATAAATTTTGTTTTTTTTTCTTCAAAATTTCTCTTTGGAAATTAATAAAAACTATTTCGAGCATTTACTAGAATTCCAAAGAGGAGTTTGAGTCGACCTCAAATTTTTTCTCGCCCTGGCCTACTGAAATGACTACTTCATCTCCTTCCAGAAAATGTTCAAAACCTGCTCACCAGATTCTTCTCGAGATTTGATATAACTTCAGAAGCTTTTCCTATTATCATAAAGTTTGCATAATTTTTTCCTAAACTAGCCCCATAAAAATCTATAAACTTCCAACACCTCGCGAAATTCCGACCACAAAGCTGATTTCAAACATGCCGAAAATAGTTTCTGAATTTCGACAATAAAGCATTCTTTTCGCTTAAACTCGAGACGAACAACAACCACTCGATCTTGGCGGTGCGCAATAAGAAACATGGCCGATTAATTAACGCTTTCGGCTCGATTGCAGAATAAAACGAAGAACATTTCCGAAACATAATTCATACAGAAAATTACCCCGTTAAGTTGAAAATAAACGTAGACCGAGCCATTTCCACGGCCACATTTACACACTCGTCAAATAAATTTTATCACTGTGCGAACAACACGAGCATCGAAGGAGAAAAAAATACTTCAAGTTCTGATAAACAAACAAGAATTAGTAAAGTGACAAAACCATGCTCGGCACCATTCGAGGGTACGTTTTAGTTTAATTAAAACGCCTTTATTATGCAATTTATAACCTCAACTCGGAACGTGCGCCCATTTGAAAAAACATCCCCTCGCAGAGAAAGTTTTCACAGCAATAAGACAACCTACAAATGCGTTTCGTTTGTGACGACACGTAAGTAATCGACGATTAAAGGTAAATTGGTCGGCTGAGGCAGGGCAACGTGTCAAATTTTAATCTCTCCCGTTGCCAATGTTGATATTGCTGCGCGTCAAGGTGCGGTGTAAATTTATTGTCGAAAATTTCATCTACTTGTTGAATCTTCGCTGCGAATTATAAACGAGCATATTTATAAGACGATAAAAGGTACGGGTAAATGTATACGAGGTGTCCCGGTTGTCGAAATTTCAAACATTTTTCAAATAAAATTTATTTCAAAGGAATATCTGAAAGTGCCAATGGCCCAGTTACGAGATGATTGGGGCAAAAGTTCATATACTCGTACGTGTTTTATTCATCGTCCGTCTTGAAGGAGCCAATTGAATCCTGTTCCTTCAAAATAGATGGGGAAACTCTTCGAGCTATGACTCTTTTATTTCGAGGGTTGACGACTCAAAAATACGACCCTCGAAACAATAAATTCAAAAAAACTTCCGAATCTTTCTTTTTGAACAAAAAACAGGGCCCAACTCCCCGAAATTACGATTCTTCGAATAAGAACTTGGAAAAAATCTGACTCGCGAGTCCTTTCTTATAAGAAAATCCAACCCAATTTCATCGCAAAATCCATTCTATTTATATCGAAAGTTATTGAAAATTTTGAAGCCGCAATGCTCCTTAAAATTTGAAACAGGCAATCACTTCGACACAGCAAGTTTAACTAGGACACCCCGTATAAGCCCAGAACACCGCGTGTTTTAAAATCCTTGAAAACTTGTTGAGTCGAGATATCGAGTCAATTTTACATTTCGCGAATGATATCGAATCCTATACGTACGTTCGGAAACCTTACGACGAAAAAAACCCCACAACGAGAATTTTTTTAATAATGAAATAACGTCTCGTCTTTTACGATTTTACTGCAATAGCGATGCATCATTCTATACGAAATGACAATTCTTCTTCTCGGTATACGGATACAGGAGTAAAATAAACATTACCGTGGTTCCATCGCATTCGAAATGCGCGGAATTAAAAAAATCTTCGATACTTTCGTATATAAGAGGAAAAAAATGGCGTTTAATTTCACCGCAAAAAGTCACTCAGCGTTTCTTTGACATAGCTCTTTTGTACTCGTATTTTGTCACATTCGACATGTTTTGTATATTTTTTTCCTCGTTTGATTCGATGAATTGCAAATCTATTTTACGTGACAGGTTTTCTTACGTGGGTTCGAAAATAAAATCATGAAAAAATTAAAAGACCAAATCGGAAAAACATATTCAAGATTTTTGGACAGAATTTCCCCATTATCGAAGTAAAATGCTTCGAATATTGCTACAAGTAGATAGTACATATTTTGTATCACGTTCTACGAAATCCTTTTTTCCTAAAACGTTCGTTTCATCATTTTTCATTTCCTAAAAAAATTATCAAAAGGCAGCCAAAATTTCCTAAACGAATATTTACCCATTTTTTAAATCAAATCAAAAACACTCGATGATTTTTTTGACTGTTGTTACGGATAATTCCGCGAAAAACCTGTGAAATTCCCCGACGATGACTTTTAAACATTTCGTCTTCGGCTAGTGGTCGGAAAAAGGGTGTTAGGGACCTAGCGCCCTTTTTCTAACAAGACATTTAATTATGAACTTGAAAAAAATATTTTAATGCGAATTTAATTTGACTTGACCTGACCACAATAATGGACATTCAATGGCTAGGGAATCATCAGATAATCGATCAACTTATTTGTTGAAATATCGAAAGAAAGAGCGGTATAAAAATTATCCTTGGAAACATTATTCCCCAAGTGTCTGAATAATGGAAAAATTGTTAAAAAATGGGATACACGCAACTTTATGATTTTTTGTCAAATTTCCAACGAAGAAAAATTGTAAAATAATTATGATAAAAATATCCAATTTGACGAAGAATAGTGAAAATTCTTTCCAATTCCATAACGTTAAAAGGTAGGTATAGCTTCGAAAGAAAATGCAAATACTTGACCAATTGAAGATTGTATTTACCAAAATTTGAACTTTCAATTCTTGAAAGTCAACTAAGAAATTTAAAAATGCAAAAAAAGTTAATTTGGTAAAAAATTCATCGTCATTGATATAGTTTTTATAAAAAGCGAACTGCTCAAAAATTCGTAACAGTGAAAAACAATAAAAATCAGAGACAGTTGAAAAGGTCAGGTTTTGATTGTCTCATACCGGGTGTTCTAGTCGCAGTGCACCGCCTTCAAACCAGAGATGCAACTACTTAAACTTTATATAAGTCCGCGCATCTTTGCCGACCCCAGCATTTGAAGGGGCAAAATTCAGCACTAGTCCCTTTTCAATCAAAACCAACCAAGACGATACAAGCCATGAAGCTAGATTTGGCAACCTTGCGCTAGACGGCCGACTTGAACAACTTGAATGTTCATTTTCCGGGCAAACGAAGTGTTTTTCTCGAAAATTGATAAGAACCAAAGTTGTAGAGTGAAAGATTTTCATTTGCTTCGTGCACTGAGAGAAATGTTTAGTAAAAGTATAGTAAAAGTTACTCTAATATATCAGGAAGTTACACCAATTCTTGATTTATGGTAAAATTTACTATACTCATAT